>CM041793.1:116036-121035 GCA_023376895.1 Aspiorhynchus laticeps | reverse complement strand
TAAAGCAGGCTGATTTTTGTCCGTCCCACGGTGACTGATCCAATCAAAGTGTTGTTGCAGGGCTTTAACCACGCCCCACACGGTTAATCTTTGGACACAAATTAATCTAATATTTAATCTTCCCCATGGGGAATATCTCTGCAAGTTCTGTTAAAAATGTCATCTTATGATTTTCATAATTTCAATCATTTTAACGTTCTGCATTTAAAATAAGCTTTAACAAGATACTAAACACTGTTAAAGATTAACATTCATCGATTACATAAAACACATCACGCAAAACAAAGACTTATAACATGTTATTTGTGGATATATTGTTCTAATACTTTAAATGATTTTAACTATTTCCCTATTGAAAATCGTCCTGCAAAGAAAAGAGTGCAGGTCAGCCTTTAGACAAGGGGAGAGGGAGAAAACACGTGTTCCAGAGTTCAGGGCAGTGTCACGAGGTGTGAGTCTGGTGGTTAGGTGTGAGTCTGGTGGACTTAGGAAATTTGGGAATGGTCAGGTTAGAAACTTGAGACGACGTAGGGATGCATTGTTTAGGATTATTTGTAATTGGGTAATTTTGACTGGTGTAATTGTCAGGGGTTCGACGAGGCGGTATAGGCGTGATCTCAATCAGGTTTGTTGAGTTCTCAGGTTCGGGTTCTTGGTCGGTTTTATCACGTCAGAAAATACGTGGGACGCCAGACGTGCATTTCTTTAAAGACTGATGGATGGCATTTACTCACTTGTGTAGGAGAAAGGCCAGTATCAAAGTCACAACATATCCTCCAATAGTAGAGATACAAAGCGCTGTGTCAGCGGCAGACCAAGACCGAATGATTGGCGCGCCAGCGGGCGGAAGGCGAGCAATAGCTTCTAAAGCTGTATCAACAGGAGTCAAATCAATAAGTTGCGTTCCTTCCTCCTTGATCCTTTCTTCCAATTCTGGATCGAGGACGAAGGAATGCTGTTTGAAGAAGGGTGAGATTTCGAGTTCAGCCTGATACTCGTCGTCGGTAAGGTGATACAATGCTAAATCGTCAATATGGAGGATCGATCCACAGAGTTTGGTTGGGCAGGATAATGCGTGTGGCAGTGTCGTGTTGATCATAGGTAAGGGTAGCGGTACGTGCTGGGGTGTTGACTAGCCATCGGTTTCCGATGATTTCAGCTTGTTACCTCAACATGAGAACGTGGTGTAGCTTCGGCAGGGCAGCTAGTGTCGGGTCTATTGGATTCTAGGCCACAGATACCCTCGGTATTATCACGGACGAAAGGTTTACTCGGGCAGAGGTAATGAATGTCCTTAATGAGCGTACACATTTTTAGGTTTGGGGCCAGATACAACTGCTCGTTGTTATCGTGATATGCAACGACTTCAGGAGTGTGGATTTTGACATAGGTGTTCCCTTGCCAAAATCCCACATTCACAACGTCTTTGAGCCGGTAAATGTTATTGGAGTCGATAATGGGCAAACTGAGGAGAAAGGCCAAGTCGCCTGCCTCTGGGTCTACGTATAAGGGAATAGCGCTACCCAGGGAAAAGGTGAGATGGGTTTGGATAGGACTAGCAGGGCCCGCAGTGGCCAAAGTTAGGATGGTTTGGACAAGTCTAAGAGGTATCAAGTAGTGTGGAATCCTGCCCATGGCTAAGTTATCGATCGAGGAGCTTACTTCCCGTAGCATGTTGATCATGAGAGTCGTTAGGAGTTGTGCTTGAGCTAAATCGTTTTACACGACCGAAAATAATTTGTTGATAGATTTTATAGTTTGGTTTAAAAGGGTGCTATGTGTATTTAGAATTGTGATGGTGCCATTCAGAAACTTCCTGAAGGTCTGTAGGGCGTGGCTCTGGACTAAGAGCTGTTGTCGTATCCCCGGCATTTCAGCCTGGATTTCGCCCACATGCCGCCTAACGGTGGCCAGATTCACGGCATTAGCAGTGTTCATGCCAATGTTGAACAGAGTTCCTACAGCCGCAGCAGCCCCTAGCAGGGCACCCAAAAATCGTTTGGGATGCCGGTTGTATCCGCTTAATTCAGCCTGGGTTACAGTCATTTTCTGTAATTGGTGCAGCATGTGGTTCACATCTGCCTGGGCGTGGGCGAGGACTTCTCGAGTCCAACGGGCTCCAGCCCAAGTGGTTTGAGCGGCTGAGAGGGTGTAGTGAGCTCTGACAACATCACGGGATCGAGTCGGACGTACACATTTTGGGTGTGGGTTTTGCAGTTCGTTATCAATAACCCTGGTTGTTCACGGAGTATTATCCCTGACGCTGGTCCCGGTGATGCAACTTCTGGCTGGGGCATTACCCCAATCATGCAGATAAACAAGGTGATGAGTCTGAACATCTTCCTGGTAAGAGAACTTTAGTAGGCAAGTGGAAAAATAGTAGATTCGTGGGACGGGGGCGTGGCCATGTAGTGGTCAGCAGTGGTCAGCATGCTGACCTGGATGGGAAATGGACAAATGGCAGGTAAGCGGGACAGGGGTCCGCATGCAAAAGCGTATGGGAAATGGACGAATAGCAGGTAAGCAGGACGAATAGCAGGTAAGCATATGATTGTCAGTGGGTTTAATCTTCCCCCTTTTCCTGTCGGCTGGAGCCTTGGTGCCTCTTTATCTGGTTTCGATGGACCCATCGAAGGACTGGCTCGCTGCACCCTTGTCTGATTTTGATTCGGTAGGCAACAGGTGAGAGCTTGTCTACAATCTCGTGGGGTCCTGTCCAGTGAGGTAGGAATTTCTTTGACAGGCGATGGGGAGCGTTCTGCTTTGGTTGGGTGAAGCTGTAGTACCACACTTTGTCTCCGACATTGAGCTCACGGTGAGAGGCCTTTTGGTCATAGTAGGCTCTATGACCTTCCACGCTTCTTTGGAGTTGCTGTTGCGCGAAGGCGAAAGTCGTTCTCAGGTGCTGATGCAACTCTTCCAGGTACTGGTTAGTGGTATAGGCGGTGACGAGGTTCAGGTCACCAGGTTGGTACAGCAGGTGTAGCAGTAGCGTCATCCTTTGTCCAGTCATCAATGTAGACGGGGGTACTCCGGTAGACCGGTGAGGGGTGGCTTGAGCGGCCAACACTATCAGAGGAAGTTTAATATCCCAATCCTTTTGATTGGCGGACACATACTTCTTCAACATGCTGACCACTGTCCGACTGGCCCGTTCCACTTGACCCGAGGAAATTGGGTGATGGCTTATATGGAGCTTGGCCTTTATACCAATGCGTTTCCACACTTCCTCCAAGTAGCACGCCAATTCCAAAAATCGTACATCTGGCTATCCCTTAGGTGGCCCCCGTACGTAGGTTCGTGGATGCTTCGCGCCGGACCCCCAAGAATTTGGCGGGGGGGTCCGACGCCGTCCGACCCGGACCCCCGAATGGGAGATCCCCAAAGCCCGAAGGCCCCCATACGCAGTTCAGCCATGCCCCACAGCAAGGCGCCACCATGTCCAACTTCAGGGCTATTGCATAGGGGGTATCCCCATTCAAATAAGTTGGAAGTGGATGCTTTTCGGGGTTGGACCCCCTTCCCGCTTACCTGCCATTTGTCCATTTCCCATCCAGGTCAGCATGCTGACCACTGCTGACCACTACATGGCCACATCCCTGTCCCACGAATCTACTATTTTTCCACTTACCTACTAAAGTGACAAAATGGCCCCTTGACCACTGGTGACCACTGCCCCGCCCTCGGGACCCGCCCCCCATCCCACGAACCTACTATTTGTCCAATTACCTACTAAAGTGACAGAATGACCCCATGGGCACTGCTGACCACTACATGTCCTCGCCCCCGTCCCACAAACCTACTATTTGTCCACTTACCTACTAAAGTGACAAAATGACCCCTTGACCACTGCTGACCACTTCCCAGCCCTCGGGACCCCCCCCCCCCCCCGTCCCATGAACCTACTATTTGTCCGCTTACCTACTAAAGTGACAGAATGACCCCTTGACCACTGTTGACCACTACATGACTCCGCCCCCATCCCACAAACCTACTATTTGTCCGCTTACCTACTAAAGTGACAGAATGACCCCTTGAACACTGTGGACCACTACATGGCCCTGCCCCCATCCCATGAACCTACTATTTGTCCACTTACCTACTACTAAACTGCAAGTGGGATATGTGTCCATTTGCAACCTATTGTATGGGAGCACTATAATAAGTTAGTGGGATGATTGTCCACCAAAGTACTAAACCGATCCCATTCAATAAGTTGCTAGTGGACACATCCCATTTGCAATTAATTCAATGGGATTGCTATAACAATGTAAATGAAGTATTGTCTGCCAATCTAGATCCCATTTCCAACCTATTCGATGGGCCTCAAATAGGAGGGTTATGGATAGATGAATTTTGGCATGAAACATGCTGATGCTGACTCTGGAGGTCATTATGGATGCTGATATACCGGTTTTATCAAGATAGTTTAAGAGGAAACAGCCTAAACCACTGTGTCCACACAACACCTATTTGAGTCCCATTATATAGGCTGGAAATGGGATGCGTCCCACTCCCAACCTATACAATGGGCTTCAGATAGGTGTTTTGTGGGCACAAGGGTTTTAGACCTTTCAGGATGAAATGTTTTGATAAAACCTATTTATCAGCACTCAGAAGGCCCCCCTGAGTGTGTAGCACCAAGTTTAGTGCCAAAATTCCACTGTCCACCAACCTCCTATTTTGTGTAATGAATAGGTTGCAGGTGGGATGTCCAGTCCTGAGCTCTGGAAAGGTCCAGAGAGACAGGACTTGCACTCCTGTCTTAATCTAAGTCTCCTCTATCAGCAGGGTGAATTTCAAGTCATTTGGAGAAACTTGAAATGTCGGCCCAAAAAAACTCCAAGGCATACACGTACCTCTTTTAGTTTTTTGGGGTAGGAAAAAAAGTTCCTTCAATTTTCCTGAAACTGTAGATTCTGAAAGGGGAGGCATAGATGTGCACAGGAGTGCATGTTTCAAGACTCTAGAGCTTTCCAGTGCTGAGATCTGAAGATCC
>CM041793.1:61036-113536 GCA_023376895.1 Aspiorhynchus laticeps | reverse complement strand
GAGCGCGATCTCGCTTCTGAATTGCGAATAGCAAAAATGCATAATAGTCAAATGTTTGAATATTATTGCATATAAAAACAGCTGGCAACTCTGGTGAGATAGAATTTGCAAGATAATGTGTATATATAGCAACAATAAATGTATGTGTGTTTTCATAATTTCTCCAGTACCGACAGCAGAACCGATAACGTCAGAGCTTATCGATACTCCGGTCTTTCATAATTTAGCCCCGAGACCGATTAAATACCGAGTTTCGGTACCCATCCCTACCTAAATGTAACTGGAAGCCAGTGTAAGGACCTGAGGACTGGTGTGATATGCTCAGATTTTCTGGTTCTAGTCAGAATCCTGGCAGCAGCGTTCTGGATGAGCTGCAGCTGTCTAATGGTCTTCTTTGGAAGGCCGGTGAGGAGACCATTACAATAATCCACCCTGCTGGTGATAAAGGCATGAACAAGTTTCTCCAAGTCTTGACTGGAAACAAAACATCTAATTCTTGCAATGTTTTTGAGATGATAGTATGCTGATTTAGTTACTGCTTTGACATGACTACTAAAACTAAGGTCTGTCTCCAGAATCACCCCAAGATTTCTGACTTGATTTTTAGTTGTTTGACCCCTAGAGTCAAGGTATGCATTCACCTTGAGAACTTCATCTTTGTTTCCAAATGCAATGACTTCAGTTTTCTCCTTGTTTAACTGAAGAAAGTTTTGGCACATCCAACTGTTAATTTCATCAATGCATTGGCAGAGGGAGTCAATGGGGCTATAATCATTTGGAGATAAGGCTAGGTAGATCTGGGTATCATCAGCATAGCTGTGATAGGCAATTTGGTTCTTCCTCATTATCTGACTTAGTGGGAGCATATACAGGCTAAACAAGAGTGGTGCAAGAATTGAGCCTTGTGGGACTCCGCATGTCATGGACGTCCACTTAGACTTATGCTCTCCTATACTCACATAATAACCTCTCCCTTCTAAGTATGACCTGAACCATTTGAGTGCCATTCCAGAAAGCCCGTTTTCCAAGAGAGTTTTCCAGTCTCTTTAGAAGTATGTTATGATCAACAGTGTCAAACGCAGCACTAAGATCTAGTAGTACCAGCACTGATATTTTGCCAGAATCAGAATTAAAGCGAATATCATTTATTATCTTAATGAGTGCTGTCTCTGTGCTGTGATGGACGCGGAAACCAGATTGAAAATTTTCCAGGTATCCATTTGAGTTTAAGTAGTCGTTCAGCTGATTAAAAACTACCTTTTCAATAATCTTACCTATGAAAGGAAGATTTGATATTGGTCTATAGTTGCTCAACATGGTGTTATCAAGATTGCGCTTTTTCAGAAGGGGCTTAACAACTGCAGTTTTCAGGGAGTTTGGAAAAGTCCCAGAAAGAAGTGAGGTGTTCACCACTTGTAAGAGATCTGCTTCTAAACAGTTAAGCACACTTTTGAAAAAAGATGTGGGAAGTGTGTCAAGATAGCAGGTTGATGATTTAAGATGCTGTACTATTTCTTCCAAAATTTTGCTATCAATTGTTTTAAAAACAGACATAGTCACTTCTTTTTGAGATTGCTGTCGAATCTGTGTGACCTCTGTATTACAGGAAGATGTGCCAATCTCCTTTCTGATATTACTGATCTTCTCTGAAAAGAAGGAAGCAAACTCATTGCATTTGCTGTCAGAGAGCATTTCACTGGGAATCTGGCTTGGGGGGTTTGTCAGTCTCTCAACAGTAGCAAAGAGAGTGCGAGTGTTGTTTAAGTTACTTTTTATAAGGTTTGAGAAGAAGGTCTGTCTAGCTATGGCTAGTTCCAAATTAAAAGCATGAAGGCTGTCTTTATAGATGCTATAGTGTATTTCAAGTTTCGTCTTCCGCCACATCCGCTCAGCTTTTCTGCATTGTCTTTTCATATTCTGAACTGCTGTTGATTTTCTCCAAAATGATTTTTGTCTGCCATTCTTTTTGCTGACCTTTATCGGTGCAATATCATCAATAACATTCTTAACTTTTGAGTTAAATGAATCCAGGAGAAGATCAACAGAGTCTGCAGAAATGCTTGGTGTTAAAGATATTGCCTTCATAAATAGCACACTAGTGTTCTCATTAATGCATCTCTTTCTGACAGAGACAGATCTAGATTCAGTGGTGACAGAGATCAATATATCAAAGAAAATACAGAAGTGATCAGACAGAGCTACATCCTTAATAACAATGGATGAAATGTTTAGACCTCTACTGATGAGTAAATCTAGAGTGTGTCCACGATTGTGTGTGGGTCCATGCACATGCTGAATCAGGTCAAAAGTGTTTAAAACAGTTATAATTTCTTTTGTACTTTTGATTTCAGCATTATCTATGTGAATATTAAAATCCCCTGCAATAGCAAAACAGTCAAACTCCGAGGAAATCATTGATAACAGTTCTGTGAACTCTTCAACAAAGGCTGAAGAGTATTTTGGAGGCCTGTAAATTATGATAAACAGAATGCGTGGGACACCTTTCAGCACAATACCTAGATATTCAAAAGACAAGTACTGAACAAATGACACTTGCTTGCATTGATAAACATCTTTAAACAGAGCAGCTACACAGTCCTGCAGACACTTATAAAATTAAAGTTAGGAGGGGCTGTTTCAGTGAGGACTGTTGCACTGCAGTTGTCTTCTAGCCATGTTTCAATTAGAAACATAAAATCCAGGTTGTTTGTGGTTATTAAATCATTGATCACAAATGATTTATTTTTTAGTGAGCGAGTGTTTAAAAATGCTAACTTGATGGAATTACATTTTGTCTCTACAGCAATCTTAGACTGATGCATTACAGGCCGCAGATTAGATGGGTCAGCCGTACGGCTTGAGAAGGCCTTAGACCTTCTATCACGTGATAAAACAGAAATAGAGAAGGCTACAGGCATATTGGGTTCCCGCTTGTTTTGTAAACATTTGTGAATGTTGCTGCTAATATAGCGGGGACCCGACACATATCACTGAGAGCTGTTATCAGTTGTTTTCGGTTCACCTACAGCAGATGGATGAGGGTTTGGGCCCTGGCGTTGTGGCAGCGGTCGGAGAGCTCTCACAGGAGGAGGCGGGAATAATACCATTAATATGGGGGCTAGAGCTTGGTGGCGTCGAATGGTTGATCGTGGGGCCCTCACGTACAACATATCACTGGGCAGAAATCCTCAGCTTTTGGGAAGGGCTTCAAAAAAAATTATCAAAAATATTCAGGGAAGAATACAGACATGTGCTCGCCCCTTTTCTGACCATTTGACCCCTAAACGGGGTCGTAGGACCACCAAACTTTTCCGCCCGCTTGAGGGCGTCCCCTTGAGACAAAGATTTAGAATTCGGCTCGATCGGACCCCTCTGAGCCATGTCCACGAAGTTACTATGGTAAGCCCATTCAAATAGGTTGCAAGTGTTATTTCTCTAGAAGGGTCCCAGGGGCCCCAAATTGCACACAGGGCTCTGTCAGGGGCCCCTGAGTGATGTACCGAGAGGGCTAAGGCCTATGACCCCAAAAAAATGTTTTTATTATTTTTGATCCATCTTTCTCTCTGCTATTCAAGTCAATGGGAAAGATTTCAGCCCCACACTCAGCCATACTTAAAAGGTTTAGAAAGCAGCTAGGGGCCCCAAAAAGTGCCATTTTCCAAACTAAATAAGTGGCAAACGGGTGTCCAAACTAGCCTACGATCCATCGCATCTCCTACATCGATCCATCGCGTACAATGGCAACCTATTTGAATTGGCTTTTGTCCACGTACCTACTAGATGTGCTTCCTGCTAGACCTCGGCGGTGAAGTGGGTACCTCGGTCAGAGTTGACCCTTAAAGGCAGTCCAAATCTTGAGAAGATGTGGTTCATTAACAGGCAGTTCGTTTCTGCTGTATCGTTGGGAGCTGGGAGGCACTCTATACACTTTGTGCATTCGCAAACCACGGTGAGGAAGTATTTGTTACCTCGTGTTGACTGTGGCAGGGGTCCTACCCAGTCTATTTGGAGGTCCAACCATGGGAAGGTCAATCCTTTCCTTTACAGTGGAGCTCGGTGGTTTGGATTTGCCGGTTGGAACTGGCAACACACCAGGCATCCTTTTACATATTCTGCTACATCTTGCTGCATGCCAGGCCAGTATACTACTTGCTTGAGTGTTTCATAGGTGGCCTTGGCACCGTGGTGTCCTGCGCATGGTGCATCGTGGGCGTGTGTCAACATAATCCCCCTTTTGGCCCTGAGGGACTACGAGCTTTGGCGCAGTGAGGGGCTCAGGGACATACGTGAGAACACCATCTCTCAGATGCAGCATGTGCTTGATTGAGTTGAGTGTGCGGAGCTCGGAGGAAGTGGCTAGGTCAGAGGTAGAAATGGGGTAAGTTAATGGGTCGGAAATGTGAGCTGCCATAGTCCGCAGTGTCGGATCCACAGTTTGCAGGGTGAGGAGATCGTCAGCAGCGAACTGAGGTGACAGGGCAATGTGGGAGGAGGCGGGGTTATGCCTGCCAGTGGCGTGCTGGCGGCGGGTTACGGCTGCCACTGTTGGGTTGGGTGGGAGGGCATGAAATGTCCAGGACTCTCCGTGTAGTGCACCTGCTTTGACGAGGGCATTGGTTTGGTAATTGAAGTCTTATCTTGTCCTGGTTGGCGTGAATGACCTCAAACCTTTTTCCAGTAAACGATCATGTCACGTTCCGTGATGATGACATCGCCTGCTTGGAAGAGTTCCTGGTGTTTGACAGGCTTGTTGTTAGCTGTCTTGATTCCATTCTGTTTCCATCCAGCTAAATGGCAGGTGAAGCTTAGACGGGCATAGTTCGAGTCGGTGCAGATGAGAAGTTCTTTGATGTTGTGGGATGCAGCCAGTTGTAGGGTGATGAGGATGGCCGCTATTTCTGCATATTGCGATGAGTGAGGGCCTAAGTTGAATTGTTGTGGTGGGCAAGGGTCGTTGTTGAGCCAGACCACACCCACTCCAGCTTTTAAATTGCCCTTGTGATTGTAGGAGAAGCCATCAACATATGCTGTGGACATCCCTTCACACACATTCTCCTCGAAGTACCTGTGATTTGTCAGTTGAGGTTGTGATGGTTCTTTGGGTTCTGCTGATGTGTGCAGCGTGCAGTGTTTTGGAAGGCTGCTAGCCCGTTTCCAAGTGAGGATTTGTAGTTTTGGGCATATCTTGCCTCGACGTCCCATCCTTGGAGTGTCATTAACCAGGTAGCTATGCGTGCGTTGGTCACCACGCCAGCCCTGATGCGTTGAATGTTGAGGAAGGTGACTGGCTGGTGACAAGTCTCGATGATGACTTTCTGTGCACTGATGCAATTAGAGAAACGCTGGATAGCCCACACAGTGCAAAGCAAAGCTTTTTCGCAGTTTGAATACTTGCATTCTGGGGGAAGCAGCGTTTTGCTGGCATAAGCGACCACTCGCTTGTCTTTGTCATGGAGCTGGTATAGGCCTGCGCTGAGGCAATGATTGGAGAATCCAGCATCCAGATAGAATTATTTTCCTGGGTCTGGGTAGGCCAGGCACGGAGCAGAGCACACGCGCTGTTTGAGCTGGCTCATAGCTGTGTCCTGGGCTTCCGTCCAAACGAAGGGTTCATTCATTTTTAGGAGGGAAGTTAGTGGTCGTGCGATGTCAGCGTAGTTTTCGATGAATTGTCATGAGTAATTACACACTCCCAGAAAGCTTCGCAGCTCAGAGATGTTAGTTGGTGTCTTTATGCTTTTGATTGCTTGGGTGCGGTTAGACTGTGGTTCGATGCTGTTTCGTCCGACAAGCAGTCCGACGTAGTTCACCTTGGTTTTGCACCACTGTCCTTTGTGAAGGGCGATCTTAGCTCCTGCCGTTGTCAGCTGGTTTAGGACGTGATCGATTTCTTTGAGGTGGTCCTCCACACTTGAGCTTTTCACTAAAACATCATCTACGTATACGAGGTTGCCTCTGGCTCTGGCATCAGGGCATGCCTTGTTCAGGAAGATGTTGAATTCTGCTGGTGAGTTGGCATAGCCGAAGGAGCACCGTGTGAAGGTGTACTGTTGATTGCCAAAGGTGAATGCCAGCTTGTGTTGGTCATCGGGGTGGACAGGGATTGTCCAGAACCCGGAGGTGACGTCCAGTGTGGAAAGGACCGTTGCGCCTTTGATTTTTGGAATTTCTTGGTCCAACTGTGTCAAAGGCCATTGTGACAAGGGTACTTGCTGGTTCAACTTCGATAGTCGATAGTGGGCCGCCATTTTCCGTTGGGTTTTAAGACTGGCCATATCGGGGCAGAGTATGTGCTGTTGCGGGATGACCCCGTTTTTTAGATTAGATTAGATTAGATTCAACTTTATTGTCATTGCACGTGTAAAGTACAAGGCAAAGAAATGCAGTTAGCATCTAACCAGAAGTGCAATAAGCAGAAGTACAGGATATGCAGTGCCTACAATATGTTACATATGTACAGAAATATACAGATAAAGCAGTACTATGGACATAATTTACAATTTTTTAAATACTATCAGTATGATATACAGATGGGTGATTATGAACATACTATAAAGATGGATTATGCAGTAAATGTATGTACACTATAAGCAAAAACTATGAACAATTACAATGGATATGAATAAGCGATACATTAAGATATTTAAACACTAGTGCAATGGACATTGAAAGTGCATAGTAAATAAAAATTTCCAGTACATAGTAGTGTGCAGATGGATCCATTCCTTATTCTGAATGTACAGACAGTAGTGCAAGTAATAAGTTTAACAGAATATTATTATTATTATTATTTTTTTTTTTTTTTTTTTTAAACAGATTTAGTGATGGGGAGGCGTGAAGAGTGTGTAGTGGTGTGTGAGGGGGGATCGTCGGGCAGAATTCAGTAGGGAGATAGCTGTAGGGAAAAAGCTGTTCCTTAGTCTGATGGTCTTTGTTCGGAGGCTCCTGAAGCGCCTTCCAGAGGGCAGTAGGTTAAACAGTCTTTTGTCAGGGTGAGAGGAGTCCTTAAGAATGCACTGAGCTTGACGTAGACAGCGTTTTCTCTGGACGTCCTCAATGGCAGGAAGTGGTGTCCCTGTGATGCATTGGGCGGTTTTCACCACCCTCTGCAGTGCCTTGCAGTCAGCAACTGAGCAGTTCCCATACCAGACTGTAACACAGTTGGTCAAGATGCTTTCGATCGCACACCGGTAGAAGTTCACCAGGATGGCTGGAGACAAGTGGTTCTTCTTCAGTGTCCTAAGGAAGAAGAGGCGCTGGTGAGACTTCTTGACTAGGCTGGAGGTGTTGGTGGTCCAGGTCAGGTCCTCCGAGATGTGGGTTCCCAGGAACTTGAAGCTGGAGACATGTTCAACAACCATCCCGTTAATGTGGATGGGGTCATGCCTGCCTCCTTTCTTCTTCCTGAAGTCCACAATAAGCTCCTTTGTCTTGCTGGTGTTAAGGAGCAGGTTATTGTCAGCGCACCATGCGGCCAGGTGCTGTACCTCCTCCCTGTAGGCAGTCTCATCATTGTCTCTGATAAGGCCAATCACCTTGGTGTCATCTGCAAACTTGATAATGGAGTTGGATCCATGCACAGGCCTGCAGTCATGGGTGTAGAGGGAGTAGAGGAATGGGCTCAGCACACAGCCCTGTGGTACGCCGGTGTTGAGTGTGATGGTGGTGGAACAGGTGTGGCCTGGCCTAACATGCTGAGGTCTGTTGGTCAGAAAGTCCATAATCCAGTTGCAGAGGGAGGTGTTAACACCGAAGTCTCCAAGTTTAGTGTTCAGCTTGGAGGGAATGACGGTGTTGAATGCTGAGCTGAAGTCATGGAGTCTTCAATTTCTTCAATTCCAGCATGGAGTGAACAATTTATTGCACTGGTTCATATGATGCTATTGGAATTTTGTACTGCCGCACAAATGTGGGTGGCGCATTTGGGTGTGTCGGGATGCGCACTGTGTGGATGTTGGTCAGGCCACAATCCAGGGAATCCTTTGCGAAGGAGTCCTTGTACTTGTGCAGAACCTCTTTGAGTCCTTGGCGATCCGCTTCATTGTGGAGGGCATCTGCCTCACTCAGGATCTGTTGAATTTGTGCGTTGAACCCAGCGTAGGGTTCCTCCGTAGTTGAGTAATTTGAGGGGCTTTGGGCCCCGATGTTCACCTGTGTAGGTGATTCTGTTGCAGGCTGCGTTGAGACCGCGCAGACAGTGAGGTGAGTGTCATCTGTTAGTTCTGAACGGCAGACGTTTTCTCTGGACACCGGCAGAATGGAAGTGATGGCAATGATTTCATTGGGTTTTGTGAATGTTGTGGTGTCGTCGTATTCGTCTGACATTAGCTTGGCTGGTATGGGGCCTATGACAGGTACCGTTAGTTCAAAGTCGTGGAACGCCTGGTTGATGAGCCATCCCAAGTGACTGGCTTTGGGAACGTGAATGTCTTTGACTGTACAGTTGTTGAACAACACATACTCAGCACGAGATGACACTTTGATGAGAGGTGTGGCTTCCAAGGTCATTCCTAGTTTCAGGCAGGTCCTGGAAGGTTGGAAGAAACTGAGCTTACTGTTGAGAGTCTGGCCAGGTTGCATATTGAGGCGGACACTGACACTCTTGCTGTAGGCAGGTATCATGCCTTCTTGCTCAGTGATCATAGCACATGCATCTGGCATTGTTTGACCAGATTGAAGGTTCTTGAGGTTGACTGAAGTTGTCAGTTGGTGTGACAGGGGAGCCCATATGATGTCGTTCACGAGGTCGGGGACTACGAGGAAGTAGTGACTCAGATGTCTGTTGTTCCATCGTATGTCCACAGCGCAGATGGTCTTGGAGGTGGCCATGGTTGACGACCAGGGACTGAGAGGGAAGCGGCTGTGTTTAGCAACATGTGGTAGACTCTGGTGTCTTTGCTTCAATGTTCTGAATAGCTTCAGGCTGATGGCTGAGTTCTCTGCCCACAGGGATAGTGCCACGTCGGACACTGATGTGCCCTGGTCATCTATTCAGTCATGATTATAAGGGGGCCTGCGTTTGATTCAGGCTCCTGCAGTGAGCAGAGGAGAGGGTACTGGTCCTTGCTGCTTGAGCTTGGTCCAGGTCCTGCTTTGATACTGCATCATCAGTCAGTGAATTAGAGGCGGTGTCTGTGACTTGACACTGCAACTCGTAGGAGTCTACTGACTGGAAGGGCAGAGGTTCGCTGACTTGTGTCCACATCTTTAGGTGCTTGAAGTCTATTAGAGGTTCGAAGCGATTAAGCAGATCTTTCCCAATGAGGAGTGGATACGTGTTAAGTGGTGAAACATATACGGGATGGACGAGGTCCATCGATCCCAACGTTAGGTGAATTGGGGCCACATGTTTTAGTTGTAGGCCCATGTGGGAGTAAGCTTGGAGGTTCAGTTCGCACCTTTGGAGTTTGAGGGTTCTGTTAGTCCCCTACGTTCTTTCTTGGACTTCCACTAGGAGTTCAGTAGACATTAGAGTAATGTCGGCTCCCGTATCAAGAAGGGCTTAAACTCTGATGTGTCGTTCGATGATGATGGAGAGGTAAAACTTTCTTGCTATACCTTTCTCAATGAGATCGCCTAGGAGTTGAGGGACTGGAGTTTGGGAGGAAACAATTAGGATGTCAGGACTGATGTGGTGTTCATTGGAGGAGTGGAAGACGATCAAGACAGCACTTTCAGGAACTTGAGGGGTTTCGTCAGCAGGTGTTTGTTGGACGCTGCTGTGATCTGGAGCATTAGGTGTTGAGTTAGTGTCTAACTCTGTTGCTGGGTTTTCAGGTGGGATTTCGTGTCCATCTGAAGTTAGGGTGGTTGCGGTTCTCTGAGAGAGAGGTGAGATGCTGTTTTCTGTGACTGGTTGGGTCAGCTGGTCGCTGCCTTCTCGTCCGGCTGCTAATCAGGCTGAATCTGGTTTCTCTTTTTCTTTTCCCACTTCCGATCTTCCTCCTTTCGTTGGAAGAACTCTTTCATCATCATTTCCATCAGCTATTGTGAGTCGAAACACGGCGGTGTCTTTTGTTCTTGTGTTGATTCAGTTTGAGCTCGGTCAGCTTGGAATCTTTGTGAATTCTTTCATCGATTCCTTGGGCTGGTTGCTCCAGGGTGAGTTTGTCGTTTTCCCTTGGCGTTTCCGTTGGATTCCCACGAGTTGTTCCCTCTTGAGTTTCCAAATGAGCTTGGCTGTTTCCACGATCTCTCCCAACGATTCTCATGAGACCTTGATTGGTCCCATGTCTTCTTCCAGTGCCGTCCAGGTGAGCGTTGTCGTTCACGCGGTCCATCCCAGCGGTCATACCTCTGTTTAGGTCAGGTACCAGCGTGGGAGTCTCGTTCTTTGTTGGACAAGGGTGCATTCTACTCTCTGGGTGGTGGCTTGGCACTGTCTTGGCGTTGGGTGCCCTCTAGAGCCAGCCCTTGACTTTGAGTGTTGGAGTCAAGAACTGCTGGTGTTTTGGTGCCCTTTGCTGAGGCCATCTTTTGTTTGCCGTAGGCTTTCTGCGCCAAGTCTCGCAACTGCTGAGCATTCATTGTTCGTGGACATGCGAGAACGCCAAGATGGTGGCTTACGCCGGGATGAAGGTTTTATAGGAAGAGAGTTTTAAAGTTCACTTCATTCTCCATGTCAGGTTCGTTGCGAGTTCTGAAGTATGCCCGTCTAAGTCGGCTGTAGTAGGCTTGAGGAGGTTCGTGACATTCTTGTCTCGTCTCCAGGGTAGCCACAAGGCCTTGTTCGGACTCAGGATCAGAGAACTCTTTAATGAGGGCTTCTCGGAGCAGTTGGTAATCAGTCTTTGTGTGAGCAGGCTGCCTGTCCAGGAAGCTGCGAACTTCAGAACTGGATGGCGTTCGAAGTAAATATAGTCTATCTTTGTCCATAACGTTAGGTCGCATTTCCAGATGGAAATCGATATCTTTGAGATAAGCTTGGACATTTGGGCTATTTGGCACGCTCGCGGTGAATTTGCCAATGTTCCTGGCTAGCTTGTTGAGGTCTTTTAGGTCCAAGCCGTGCGACGATCTGCGACTGGCTGCAGCAGATTCTTTTGGCTTTGTCGTGAGGTAAAGTTCTTCAGAGGGAGCTGGTGAATGTTTCAACACCACCCCCTCCATCTTTTTCTCACGTGTCAGTCCAGGAACAGGTGACCTGGTCCTGCTCGGCAGGGGTGAGGTCGGTGCGCGTCGTGTCCCCGACGGCTCACGGCGCAGTTCGTAAGCGTGCTTGAGTTCCTCTTGGAAACTATCAGATTCCTCTTTTATGTAGTCGAGCTGTCGTGTTAGACGGCTGATCTCGTTTCTTGACTCATCCAGGTGAGCTTCAAGGGCTTTGATTCTGCTGTTTTTATCCCTGAAGTCGGCCTTTGCTTTTTCAAGAAGCTGTTCCGCATACTGTAGCTTTTTGGACCGATCAGCGTAGTCTGCCTTGACTTGTTCCATTTCTTGGGTGGTAGCTGCTAGGGTATCTTTTAGCCTGTTGATCTCCTCCTCGGCGCCTTGTTCCGCCTCATCCAGCCCTTCCTGTCATTCCTGAGCTTCAAGTTCCAGCTGCTCTATGCGTTGTTGGGCGCGTGTCAGCTCCTGTTGTGCAGAGTGCTTGTCGCTCAACTTGAGGGTAGCGATGAGTGTGTGGCTTAAGGAGCCGGTGATCTTGGCTAATTCTTTGTGGTTGTAGCTTTGACTTGGGTCTTGTGCCATGAGGCTTGTTATGTTGTCATCTAGCTGGTCCTGTGTCTGATGTTTTAGTGTTTCAGCAGCCTTAGGGAGGAGGCTGTCTGTTGCAACACTTAGCCATGTTTCCAGATCCTCCCAGTGACCGACATGTTCTGTTGTGTGAGACATGTTCTAGCATGGTGAGTGAGATCTCGAACCGCAACTGACACAGACCTTGAAGAAAAAAACAAAACAAAACAAAACAAAACAAAACAAACAAATCAAAACAAAACAAAACAAAACAAACAAACAAGGGGTGTAGATATGCAAGGTAGAGTGTGTACTAGTGTTGAGTGTGTATTAAAGCATGTGAGTGTGGTTCTCTGTGACTGTGGTCCTCAGGGGGGACGTGCTTCTAATTTGTAGCCTCTGTGGGGGGAAAAAATTAGCACACACACACACACACACACACACACACACACACACACAACACACACACAGGTAGCACAGCTAGAAAATAGATAAAGAAAAGAAGGACACCAACAGAGCAAGGTACAGGGTAATAATTGGCTGCTTCACCTTTTTCCTGTGAAGGAAAGCCCCTTCTTTTTTTCTCTTTTTATTTTCTTTTTTTTTCACGGGCAAAGGTTAGGCTACTGCCAAAGTGAGGGAGAGGGACAAGCACAAAATATATTTTTCTGATATTAGATTTCCTTCTCTTTTTTTTTTACTTTTAAGTCTGATGTTAGAAGGTTGCTTCTAGTCAGGGGGTTGTAAAAGGGAATTTTTGTCAGTCTGTGATTGCTATTAATTTTCTCCGGGGTGAAGGAAAACAATAACAATGACAGTACGGTCCCGTTAATGGCAAAATTGACACCACAATGCTAATTAGGGTGTTCCGCGTGCTTGAAGTTTTCCCGATGCCTACCTTCTCGTTGACCGGCTTTAGCCTGGCGGGGTAGGATTTCACAAAAGAGGAAGGTAAATGGAAAACAATTTTGACATGTCGTTCTCAAGTTTCCGAAAATACCTGTTTCAATTGCTAAAGTTCTCCGCTCGTGATCTTCCCACAGGCACAAATCTCAGCAAACAGTAGCAGTAGTCAAATTGGAAGAGAGCCTGAGGGAGAAAAGAGAAGAAGAGCGAGGATTTACTCCCAATGTCAGGTTTAGTAACAAAGGTGGCAGCGCGGAGGCGCTGTTGAGTTGATGCACTTAGGGGTTTAGCTTTGCTGTTTTAGTAGGATCAAACACACTGGCCTAAGGATTGAGAAAACCCTAATTTTCTTTTGGAGTTTTGCTAATTAGAAGGGTTTTTCCTAATTAGAAAGTTCTTATACTCTAAGCTTCGTGAGAAATGTAAATTGGTCCAGTAGAGTCCAGCAGCAAGGCCCACCGCCAGAGCGCACCAGGTGAGCTCCTGTAAGGGTCCTGCCGAACGCTCCGCCCTCACGGTATTGCCGTGAGCCTCTCAGACAGCTGTGGCTTTTAGCACAACCGGGCTGGGACTCGGGTGAGGCACATCACCGACTGCTGGCCTGAAGAGGGGCGGGGCTAGATCTTGGGAGCTATCCTGTCGGCGCGGACCCTGAGTCTGACGTACCTCAGTCAATAGCTAGCCGAGGTGGTATATCCGCCCCTTTGCCCAGTCAACCAGTGACTCCTCCTCCGATACCTGATTGCTATGCCTGCTGCGGACCGTCACTTGGCAACACTAGGACAGAGGTATTCGTTTTTTCCCCCCAGCCCGCACCAGGTTTATGCCGGAACGGGTGACTCCGCTTGCTGTGACCCACACTTGGAGACAATGTCACTTCACAAACCAAGCACTAGGGGGAGCTACCCCCTATCACTATCAGGCCTAAGCAAAGGGAAAAACCTATCATTTTTTTAGCTGAGTTAATTAAATAACGGACGGAGAGAGACCAAACAGGTGGGAACCAAAACTCAATTGCAACTGAAATTAGAATTTCAAATTAGAAATGGTAGTTTCTAATTCAAATTTTATGATGTTATCTTTTAAATTTGATAGGTTTGATTAGGATTAAATTAATCAATAATGTATCCTTGAGGTAGGGATGCTCAGACCCTAATTAGCCAATGCTTTAATTAAAATTTCAGAGCAATGATTGATAGTTAAAGATCTAACTTAATGATGTTTGTCATTAACATTAGAAGAGCACCTGTGATTATAATAATCCGTAAGTATTGAAGCAGGGTAATCCAAACTCTAATGATTTGCAGATGAAATTAAAATTTCAGAGCATTATTGGCAGTCATGGATTCAAATCTTAATGATGTTTGCCATTAAAATTACCATTGTAATTAATTGTGAAATAAATTTCAAAATCTTGGTTCCCCAAGGATAGCAGGTTCCTAGCATCTACTGATGTCATTCTACTTTATAATTTGTAAAATTATAAGAGCACTTATAATTACATTAATAAGTCTATGCAGAAACAGGAACTGTAATTCATTATGAAATCAAATTAGAATTTTCAAATTCGTAATTAACTATGAAATTAAATTACGAATTACAAATCCCTAATTTTGGTTCCCTAAGCCTAACAAATTACTAATTCCTCCTCCTGTCATTAAAATCATCAGAACAAATTAATCCGTACCATCCTAATTGCTTATAAAGGACCGTTAAAAAAAAATCGGGCCAGAAGATTAAACACTTTGTCAGTTAATAATTAAGATCTTAATGTTATTGTTAAATTATCAGAGCACTTATAATTATATGAATCAGTCTATGTGGAAGCAGGAACTGAAATTATTTTAATGAAATGAAATTAATTTCACATCTGGGATTAGTTATGAAATTAAATTATCAATTTCAAATACTTAATAGCAATTCATCCACTGATATCATTGAAATAAGGAGTGCAATTATAATTGAATTAATTATCTTCCTATCAAAGCAATGATGCTAAGGCCCAGCATTAATTTATAATAAAACCCCAATAGCTATAAACTAATACCTGCTACAAACAACCTAAAAACCGATGCTTATTAAAACCATCAGTGAAATCGCTAGGGAATGATTGGTTATAATCTTACAGCCAGGTTTATCTAAGTTTGCGTTTGTTAAAAACCTTTCAAAAGGGAGGTTAGAGATAGAATGAGTAAATGCAAAAGAGAGAAGGAAATGACGTGAACAGTTTAGTGTGCGTTAAAGTTCAGCTGTGAAGGGTTAAACCGTATCAATGCTTCAAAAACACACTGCAATCACTACCAAAATGCTAAGTACTAAGTCAAGTCAAGTCAAGTCACCTTTATTTATATAGCGCTTTGAACAATACAGATTGTGTCAAAGCACTTAAAAGTATCAAGTTGGAGGATAGAGTGTCAGTAATGTATAATAATAAGATTAAACACTCAATTTTCAGTTAGGGGCATTTCATTATTGAATTCGGAATGTCATTGTCTAGCTAAGTTTAGTTTAAATAGTATCTGTGATATCAAATTGACGATAATCGCTAGCAACTAAGTGTTCCCAACTAAGCAAGCCAAAGGCAACATCGGCAAGGAACCAAAACTCCCTCTGTGACAGAATGGAGAAAAAAAACCTTGGGAGAAACCAGGCTCAGTCGGGGGGCCAGTTCTCCTCTGGCCAGGATATTATTGTTTATGTATTGTTTACTTATTGTTTTAATTAAAATTTTTAATTTATTATATTTCTATTTTTATATTGTTGCAATTTCTAGCAATAATAGTATTATGTAGTTAGGTATTTTATTATCATATTTTTAGTTATTTGTTTTATTTTTAGCTTTACTGTATTTTTAGTCGAGGTCTTCACTGGGGATATGTCTCTGGGGCTCATCGCTGACGATCAGGGCCGCAAACATCATCTCCCGGCGCCGATCCACCATCTGATCCGGACACGGACTGAGAAACAGAATAAGAAAGAAACAAATATTAGCGTAGATGCCAATCTTCTTACGATGTAGCGAGTACATCGTATGTTATGGGAAGTGTTCCCGGTTCCGGTTGATCTAATTAATGCAGCCTAACAATCCTTTAACGGATTTGAATATTAGAAGTGTAGTAGTGTGTTATGTGTACGCCAGGTTAAAGAGATGGGTCTTTAATCTAGATTTACATTGAGTGTGTCTGCTTCCTGAACAGTGTTTGGTAGATTGTTCCAGAGTTTGGGAGCTAAATAGGAAAAAGATCTGCCGCCCGCAGTTGATTTTGATATTCTAGGTATTATCAAATGACCAGAGTTTTAAGAATGCAGTGGACGTGGAGGACTATAGTGTGATAGGAGCTCGCTCAAGTACTGAGGAGCTAAGCCATTCAGGGCTTTATAAGTAATTAACAAGATTTTAAAATCTATACGATGTTTGAAAGGGAGCCAGTGCTGTGTTGACAGAACCGGGCTAATGTGGTCATACTTCCTTGTTCTAGTAAGAACTCTAGCTGCTGCATTTTGGACCAACTGTAGTTTGTTGATCAAGCGTGCAGAACAACCACCCAATAAAGCATTACAATAATCTAACATTGAGGTCATAAACGCATGAATTAGCATTTCTGCATTTGACGTTGAGAGCATAGGTCGCAATTTGGATATGTTTTTGAGATGGAAGAACGCAGTTTTACAGATGCTAGAAACATGGCTTTCAAAAGAAAGATTGCTATCAAACAGCACACCTAGGTTCCTAACTGATGAAGAAGAGGAATTGACAGAGCAGCCGTCAAGTGTTAGATAGTGTTCTAAGTTATTACATGTGGGGTTTTTAGGTCCGATAATTAACACCTCTGTTTTTTCAGAATTCAGCAGTAAGAAATATAGAGCTGAGTATCATCAGCATAACAGTGAAAGCTAACACCATGTCTCCTGATAATATCTCCCAAGGGTAACAGCGTGAAAAGTAACGGCCCTAGTACTGAGCCTTGAGGTACTCCATACTGCACTTGTGATCAATATGATACCTCGTCATTCACTACTACGAACTGATGGCGGTCAGATAAGTACGATTTGAACCACACTAAGGCACTTCCACTAATGCCAACAAAGTTTTCTAGTCTATTTAAAAGAGTTTTGTGGTCGATGGTGTCGAACGCAGCGCTAAGATCCAGTAGCACTAATAGAGCGATACAACCACGATCAGATGATAAGAGCAGGTCATTTGTCACTCTAATGAGAGCAGTCTCAGTACTATGAGATGGTCTAAATCTTGACTGGAAATCCTCTCAGATACCATTTTTCTCTAAGAAGGAATATAATTGTGAGGATACTACCTTTTCTAGTATCTTTGACAGAAAAGGGAGATTTGAGATCGGTCTGTAATTAACTAGATCTTTGGGGTCAAGTTGTGTTTTTTTAATGAGAGGCTTAATAACAGCCAATTTGAAGGTTTTGGGGACATATCCTAATGACAATGATGAATTAATAATAGCCAAAAGAGGATCTATGACTTCTGGAAGCAGCCCTTTTAGTAGTTTAGATGGAATAGGGTCTAACATACATGTTGTTGGTTTAGATGATTTAACAAGTTTATACAATTCTTCCTCTCCTATAGTAGAGAATGAGTGGAATTGTTCCTCGGGGGATCTATAGTGCACTATCTGATGCGATACTGTAGCTGACGGCTGCATGGTTTCAATTTTATCTCTGATAGTATCGATCTTGGAAGTAAAGTAGTTCATGAAATCATTACTGCTGTGCTCTTGGAAAATGCCAACACCTGCTGATGCTTTATTTTTCGTTAATTTAGTGACTGTATTGAATAAATACCGGGGGTTATGTTTGTTTTCTTCTAGAAGAGACAAAAAGTAATCAGATCTAGCAGTTTTTAAAAAACTGTCACCCCCCCATTTTTGAACATATACGTGAGAGTGCACTATCCAAACTTAAACTCTTATAATTCATGAATGCTTTGGAATACAGATATAAGTTTGGTCTCTGTTTTAAGAAGACAATCAGCAGATTACTATAGAAGTGGAATTTTTAATTATTTTAAAATATGAAAGTAACAAAAAGTTATAAAAGTTTAAATTTACTGTAAGGAAAATACACAGTACTACATTTTTTATATTTTATATAAAATAAATATTTTACATAACAGGTTTTTCTCTAAAATTGATATAAAATTAAAGTCTTATGTCTAAATAAGTTATGTTCCAAATTTGAAGTTGATATGAAAAAAAATTGAGGTTCCTGTGAGATTTTATTTAGGGCGTCATACCACAAACAGCCACCGGGTGCCATTCAAACTCCATTTAATTTAGTTTGATGCATTTTTCTGTCACAAATGTCTAAATTTCTCTGTCAATATTACTCCGATCACAAAAAGACCATCAAATATGGAATTCTGAGAGTCAGATCTTTCCGGCGATATGTATTTTGTCAAGATTATAAAAAGTTTCGATTCTAAAAGACCATAATGCATTGTGCAATATGACACTTGACACCGCCCACTAAGGGGGAGGAGACCGCCAAAAGATTTTAAAGTACCATGTCCCACAGGTGGGACGGTGACAGTTAAGGGGTTAATGCTTTTCTGTAGGATAGCATACTTTCCTGCCAAGCTATACGAAATACCTCTAGTTTTGTTTTCCTCTAGCATCGCTCCATTTTTCGGGCTGCTCTCTTTAGGGTGCGAGTGTGCTCATTATACCATGGTGTTGGACTCTTTTCCTTAATCTTCCTTAAGCGTAAATGAGCAACTGTATCTAAAGTGCTGGAAAAGAGAGAGTCCATAGTTTCTGTTACATCATCAAGTTGTTCTGAGCTGTTGGATATGCTGAGGAATTGAGATAAATCAGGAAGATTACTTACAAAGCAGTCTTTTGTGCTAGAAGTGATGGTTCTACCATACTTGTAACAAGGAGTAGAATTTAGTTTTAGCAATATGGAGTTTACACAAGACTAGATAATGATCTGATATATCATCGCTTTGCTGCAGAATTTCAACACCACTAACATCAATTCCATGTGACAGTATTAAATCTAGAGTATGATTTCGACAATGAGTAGGTCCTGAAACGTGTTGTCTAACCCCAATAGAGTTCAGAATGTCTATGAATGCTGATACTAATGCATCTTTTTCATTATCGACATGGATATTAAAATCGCCAACAATTAAGACTTTATCTGCAGCCAGTACCAACTCAGATAGAAAATCAGCAAATTCTTTAATAAAGTCTGTGTGATGCCCTGGTGGCCTGTATACAGTAGCCAGTACAAACATCACAGGGGATTTATCACTAACAAGTGTTTCTCTAGATAATGTTATGCGCAGCACCATAACTTCAAAGGAGTTATACTTAAAGCCTGCCCTCTGAGAAATACTGAGAATATTGCTATAAATTGTAGCAACACCTCCCCCTTTACCTTTTGGACGCGGCTCATTTTTATAGCAGTAATCTTGGGGGGTGGACTCATTTAAAGTAATGTATTCATCTGGTTTTAGCCATGTTTCTGTCAAACAGAGCAAATCTAGGTTATGATCATTAATCAAATTATTTACAAAAAGTGATTTTGTAGAAAGGGACCTGATATTCAGGAAGCCAACTTTTATCAATTGTTTCTGTGTGCTGTAAACATTTTTTATTTTTTGAACATCAATTAAATGGTTACTCATAAATTGGTTTTGACGTTTTCTGTATTTTCTAGTTCGGGGAACAGACACAGTCTCTATAGTGTGATATCTAGGTGAAGGAGTCTTTATGTGCTGAGAATTAACTGACTTCTGTGACGTGAGGCGGCTAGCAGATGGTCGGTTTAGCCAGTCTGTCTGCTTCCGGACCTGGGCCCTAGTTAGTCAAGTATGAACTCTAAGACTATGTGCCATATTTCTAGAGAGAAGAGCGGCACCACCCCAGGAGGGATGAACACCATCTCTTTTCAACAGGTCAGGTCTGCCCCAAAAACTTGTCCAATTGTCTATAAAAACCTATGTTATTCTGCGGGCACCACTTAGACATCCAGCCATTGAGTGACGACAGTCTGCTATGAATCTCATCACCACGGTAAGCAGGGAGGGGGCCAGAGCATATTACACTAATCGCTAGCTTTCAATGTTACTCATTAGCTTCAGTTAGCTTAGCTTCGCTATGCTATGCTATTGTTTACAAAAAGCTCAAAAATGGCGCTGGGACTGAGCCTGCGCACTAGAACATTTTTTTCAAAGATTCTCTGAGGACTTCCTGGGTTACTCCGTCACTATAGTGACGTAAGGGAGCCTGTCAGTTTGGACACAGACAGATTCGGGTAATCAGTGAAACGTCAATGCCTTTCACACTACCATCAAAAAGCACTATTTAGATTCTTATCTTCTTATAGCACTAACACTCTCAACTCATTCAGAGAGAGATGAATTAATCTACAGATTAATTAGCTAAGTTTATGTTTTAACCCGGGAGATTTAATAGCATAGATGAGTTTGGAAGTGGAACACGCTCCTAACAAATCAAAACTATGACGGCCTTTTAAGAGAAACGCAGAACAAGGGATCCGCTTGCTCCTTTCTCGGTGCGCTTTTGAGTGGCTTTTATCTTAGACAATTTATTTACTACAGTTTATTTTCTTCTTAAACAACAATTCACATTGCACTGTCTTGCATTCAAACGCATTGCCATGTCATAGCCATACAATAACACAACAAACTCTGTTTCTCTGTATCTAACCTATTTCTATTTCTATTTCTTTCCGGTTAAGAAAATAGAAAAGATACACAAATTGTCTATTATGAATGTGCTATAAATTTTCAAATCAAACTTTTGCTTTATTTCTACACCATATTATGTAAAGGTTTTAGCCCTTATTTTAATTGAGCTTTTACAAAATCGAGTCGTATAGATTCGATATTAATCTGATTAATTGATATTAATCAAAACGTTCAATTTATACCTTATCAACGATCGTCCAGCGAATCATTAAAATCAGTATATCTTAGCAATTATGTTTATTCCGTGGCCAAGATAATAATACAGAATTGGTTGGGTAAATTGTGAGCACAGGTAACGCGATCTTTGGCAAATAGTTTAGACTTGAAAATCATTCAGCACAAGACACCATTCTTTATAAATGAAATGAGGTTTATTTGCTATTCTACTAACCTAGGATACATGGACTAAACTAAATAACAGAACAAAATACATACATGCATACATACACGTTGCAGGCAATGAATTGTTGCGATTTGAAGACAGTTAGAATATAGCACTATTTGCTATTTCAACAAGATCTACCCATGCAGATCATCGAGCAGAGAACTTTATCTTTACTTTTAAAGATGAATGCACCCGGTTCAGTAAGACATGAAGATAGTTGTTACTTGCATTTAAGCTGATATGACCGCAGATCCTGTGGTTTCCTCCGGATGGTTGAGGGAATCCCGGCGGCTGATTGGCTACTGCAGTTGTGTGATGTCACGGGGGAAGCCTTTTGTTGGTGGGTTGGCTTCTCTGTGACGTGATGACGCTCTTAGCAATTTCTGGCACCACGAATTGGTTCTGAAAGTCTCTTTGGTCGGAACTTTGATGGCATGTGTGGATCCTTGCCAGATGGTATATGGCTGAGGGCACTTAACAGCGCGAGAGTGAGCCGAAGCCAAAGTCTTTGCAAGTCAGCGAGCAAAACAGAGAGCTGCGCACAGTGAGCGGGGGGTCCGTTTTAGCGGACTGATTTCCGTATGCCCACTAGAGGCTTCTCCCAATCAGATTGTCCTTGTAGGGCGGAGCCCCACCCCTCACGGATCATTTTTTGTGCGTAAATCCTCAGCTTAGTTGTTCTAATCTCATGAAGAAAATATCCTAACACATTCTATAAAAGTATTCATCCTACGTACACTGCTGAGAATCGACACATAGTTCACACCAAATTGTTGCATTTGTCATGACCATTCATATGAAATCAAACTCAACATATTTCACACACGTCAATAGCTTTTCCTGCTAAAACACACAAAGGGTTCAAATTAAAGATTAGAAGTAACACATAATGCATATGATAATAAAAGTCTAGTGATTCCTTTACAGGGGAAAATTATACGATCAAAAGATTCCCAAAAATACCATCAGTTCCAATAACACAGCAAGCTTACTTTCATTTCATAAAATACTACCTTAATATATATTGTCTGTATATATATTGTATATATTGCTTCTAATAGCAGCAACGATTATTAATTGTCTTTTGGCATAAAGTCCATAACAGTTCGGGTGTTCTTTTGCACAAGAAGAGAAACTAACGCATTCCTTTGAAATGCAGGGAGGACGAAAGGGGAGCTGTGCGGGGTCATGAGAATGTTACGTTGGGTGTGCATCTGCGGAGTTTCAACACTAAAACAGTCTCCCATTATTGAATTATGCATTAAACAGCCAACAGGGTCTCAGGGAGTACTGTTCTGGTTGACTTATGTTTTTTGTTTTTTTGATTCTTTATTTATTAAACATTTTGATTTATAACTTTTTACAGCAGAGCCCGAGATCTGCCCATATAAAAAAATTAAATAAAAATACATTCAGGATTTCGAGAGGTCTGATACAGTGTCAATAAGGTCCAACCAAAATTGTATTGTCTTTCTGGTGGCACCATGTATTTTGGCTGTGGTACACTCCAAACGGGCAATGTCCAGCAAGTATGACATCCACGTCAATCTAACTGGAGTAGATGGATCCAACCACAGTTTTAAAATAAACTTTTTGGCAGCAGTGAGAGCAGCAGACAGAATCCTTTTTTGATTGACAGACAACGACAGTGACGAATCATCCAGCAAAAGAAAAAGCAATGGGTCCTTTTGGATCTGAGTCTTCAGAAGATCCGACAATAAGTTCGGTACCAGGGACCAGAGCAAGGCAATTCGTGGACAGTCCCAGAACATATGTATATATGTACCTTGACTAGAGCTATTACACAGGTGACAGAAGGGGTCAGACTTTCTTTTCATTTTATATAATAAACAAGGAGTGGCATAAACCTTATAGATTAACTTATAATGGATAATTTGGTGAGCTGGGTTTTTAGAGGTAACAAAACAATTTCCCCAGACATTGTCCCAGTCAATCACAGTGTTAAGTTCTCTTTCCCAGAAACCCTCAGTCAGAATGTTTGAATACTGTCGTACCACAAGTGATTTATAAATTATATTCACAATACCTCTAGAAGCCATACTAGAATCTATCCAATTTACCATAGGATGATGAGATATTTTAATCGACCAGGGTACTTCGTAAGCTTTCAGTGCAGATCTTAATCTTAAGTACAGAAAAAAGGAAAATCCTGGGAGCGAGAACTCATCCTTTAGGATCTGAAAGGATTTGAGTCCATAATTGTTGTACAGGTCTTTTAAAGTGTAGATACCACATTCAACCCAGCATTTGGAAACGAACGGTTTGTTACCAGTACAAAGATTATTATTATGCCAAATGGGGGTAGAGTCACTGTAAGAATCTGAAGCTCCCATAATCTTCTCTGCTGCTTTCCAGGTTTTGATAGAATGGCATATAATTGGAACAAACTTTTCCAGAGCTTTCTTAGATATTCCCGTAAAGGGTAAATCCTGTAGACGTAATGGGTAAATAAAATTAGTTTCTAAATCCCACCATGGGACAGGGGAGTCAACATCTAGCCACGTCCTAAGTGGTTTCATCTGGTATGATAAATAGTAGGACCAAAAATCTGGTAGGGATAAGCCACCATGAGGTTTTAGCCGGTACATAGATTTAAAACGAATTCTAGGCCGTTTATTATTCCACAGGAATTTGGATACTGCTGTATTGATCTCTTTAAAATAGCCAGTAGGTGGTGTCAAAGGTAACACTGAAAATAAAAAGCTTAGCCTCGGAAGTATATTCATCTTAACAGTGGCTATCCTTCCATGAAGAGCCAAACAGAGTGGAGACCAACACAGAAGATCGCTCTTAATCTTATCCAGAAGAGACTGATAGTTCAAATTGGAAATGCGAGATAATGAAGGAAAAACTCTGATTCCAAGATAATTAAACTGGTCACTGACAGGAATCGTAGTGGGTAAATTCTGAATCTCTGATTTAGCAGCTAAATTAAGGGGCATAAGTATGGATTTGTTCCAATTAATCTTGTAACCAGACAGTTTACCAAATGAATCAAATAATTTTAAGCATTCCTTAACCGAGTCTGTGATGTTTGATATATACAACAAAACGTCATCAGCGTAGAGTGATATTTTATGGGATGTATTCATACAACTTATTGGAACTATTGCGGAACATTGTCTGATTGCTTGGGCCAAAGGCTCTAATGATAAATTAAAAAGCAAGGGTGACAGGGGACAGCCTTGACGAGTGCCCCTGCCAAGATAAAAGGAAGGGGAGATAGAAGAACCAGTGATTACTCTGGCTGCACATTCAGAATAAATAGTTTTGACTGCTTGTAGAAAAAAGGAGCCAAACTCAAACTGCTCTAGGACAGACCACAAAAAGCTCCACTCAATTCTGTCGAATGCTTTCTCTGCATCCAAAGAAAGGATTGCAGAGGAAGCTGTATATGAGTCTGCTTGTTGAATAATATGCATAAGCCTACGTATATTGTCTGCAGGAAATCTCCCCCTTAGAAAACCTGATTGATCATAGGTAATCAAGTCTCCTATACATCGATCCAATCTTAAGGCCAGGACCTTTGCCAACAGCTTTGAATCTGTGGATAGAAGGCTAATTGGCCTGTAACTAGAGCATTCAAGTGGATCCTTACCTTTCTTCAGCAGCAAAGTTATTAAAGCTGTAGTTTGGTCCCTGTGTAAAGCCCCTTTTTCTAACGCAAAGTTTAGAGAATTAAGAATCAAAGGCGCTATTATGTCCCATAATGTTTTCAGTAACTCTGGGGGAATCCCATCTAGCACAGGGGCTTTATTACTACTCATGCAATCCAAGGTGGGTTTTAATTCCTCGATTGTCAAAGGGCTATCCAATATGTTGCGCTGAGAGTCATTTAATTTGGGTAGATTTAAATGTTTAAGGAATAAATCAAAATTTGTTGGGTCAGAGTTGGATTCTGAAGTGTACAAATGGTGGTAGTAGTTTCCAAATACCCTATTTACATCCTTAGATTGAGTATATACTGAGCCCTCATGTCTAATAGCTGATATACTAGTCTTAGATTCACTATCTTTCAACCTCAAAGCCAACAGCTTGGAAGACCGTTCTCCATGGAAATAATATCATTATCTAGTACGATGTATGATGAATTCAGCTTTAAGGACATTTAATATTTTGGCTTTGGTCTCACAAAAGTTATCTTTTAATTCCTTTTCTAATAGATCAATTTGTTTTTCTAATTCAAATTTACGGCTCTCCCTACGCTTTTTATTAAAGGATGAAAAACTTATACATTTACCCCTAATAAAACATTTAGTGGTTTCCCATAATACTTGGGGTCAGAGGCTGAATCTCTTTTAATCTGTAAAAACTCTGTCAAAGAGCTGCGTAACTCAGTCACAAATGTACAGTCTTGTAACAAGGAGGTATTAAATCTCCATCGGTTACGTTTAGTGCCCAACGATGCAGGGGTTAAAGATGTACAACCCCAAATCAGAAAAAGTTGGGACAGTATGGAAAATGCAAATAAAAAAAGAAAGTAGTGATTTCTAAATTTACTTTGACTTGTATTTCATTGCAGACAATATGGACACAAAATATTTCATGTTTTGTCTGGTCAACTTCATGTCATTTGTAAATATACATCCTTTCCTGTCATTCAGACCTGCAACACATTCCAAAAAAAGTTGGGACAGGAGCAATTTAGGGCTAGTAATGAGGTAAATTGGTTAAATAATGATGTGATTTGAAACAGTTGATGTCAACAGGTGATTGTAATTATGATTTGGTACAAAAGCAGCATCCAAAAAAGGTCTAGTCCTTTAGGAGCAAAGATGGGCAGAGGATCGCCAGTTTGCCAACAAATACGTGAGAAAATTATTGAAATATTTAAAAACAATGTTCCTCAAAGAAAGATAAGAAGAGATTTGGATATTTCACCTTCAACAGTGCATAACATAATTAAAAGATTCAAGGAATCTGGAGGAATTTCAGTGCGTAAAGGACAAGGACGCAAGCCTAAGCTGAACAACCGTGATCTCCGATCCCTCAGGCGGCACTGCATCAAGAATCGTCATTCATCTATAAGCGATATCACCACATGGGCTCAGGACTACTTTGGCAAACCTTTGTCAAGTACCACAATACGTAGTTACATCCACAAATGCCAGTTAAAACTGTACTGTGCCAAAAGGAAGCCCTATGTTAACAGTGTCCAGAAGCGCCGTCGACTTCTCTGGGCTCGGAGGCATCTGGGATGGACCATCACACAGTGGAAACGTGTACTGTGGTCAGATGAATCAGTATTTCAGGTATTTTTTGGGAGGAATGGATGCCATGTGCTCCGGACCAAAGAAGAAAAGGATCATCCAGACTGTTACCAGCACCAAGTCCAAAAGCCAGGGTCTGTCATGGTATGGGGTTGTGTCAGTGCCCTTGGCAAAGGTAACTTGCACTTCTGTGATGGCACCATTAATGCTGAAAAGTACATAGAGATTTTGGAGCACAATATGCTGCCTTCAAGAAGCCATCTTTTCCAGGGACGTCCATGCATATTTCAACAAGACAATGCAAAACCACATTCTGCACACATTACAAAGTCCTGGCTGCGGAGGAAGAGGGTACGGGTACTTGACTGGCCTGCCTGCAGTCCCGACCTGTCTCCAATAGAGAATGTGTGGCGCATTTTGAAGCGCAAAATGCGACAACGAAGACCCCGTACTGTTGCCCACCTTAAGACTTGTTTGCAGGAAGAATGGGACAAAATTACACCTGAAACACTTCATCACTTGGTGTCTTCAGTTCCTAAACGTCTTTTAAGTGTTGTGAAAAGGAATGGCAAAATTACAAAGTGGTAAATGCTGTACTGTCCCAACTTTTTTTGGAATGTGTTGCAGGTCTGAATGACAGGAAAGGATGTATATTTACCAGACAAAACATGAAATATTTTGTGTTCATATTGTCTGCAATGAAATACAAGTCAAAGTAAATTTAGAAATCACTACTTTCTTTTTTTATTTGCGTTTTCCATACTGTCCCAACTTTTTCTGATTTCGGGTTGTACATAGGCATACACTAGACCAGGGGTTCTCAACCTTTTGCAAGCTGGGCCCCCCCAAAGCTGGTTCATTGCAGTTGGGGCCCACCCCAGTGCCCCCCCCAGTGCCCCCCCCCCCACACCACCTTGCATAGATAGATAGATAGATAGCCCTAGGCTATTATTTTTAGGCCCACATTATTATTATTATTATTATTATTATTATTATTATTATCATCAGTAGAGGTAGGTAGGCCTATTATCATTACTAGGCTATTGTTATAATTGACAGTAGCACCAGACTTCTAATGTGAGCTTGCAGACATTATTATTATTATTATTATTATTATTATGAGTAGTAGTAGGCCTATCATCATTACTAGGCTATTGCTATATAATTATATGAGGTTACATGCTTTATTGTTGTTGTTGTTATTATTATTATTATTATTATCATCAGTATAGGCCTATTATCATTACTAGGCTATTGCTATAATTGGGAATTGGCACCAGACCTCTGATATTAATTTATGCTTTATTATTGTTATTATTACTAGGCCTAATAGTAGCATCATTTGCATTTTTTTACAGAAGCTTGCAGGTAGGTGATGTTAATGTGAGACCTGAGCCTGCTTTGCCTTGCAAAGATCCTCAATTTTTGGCTCAATGTTTGATAAACATAGCCTCAAATCATCCTCGATTTGTGCACGATTGCGGTATTTCGTTTTGAGTGCAGTCATTTTTGAGAATCCTGCCTCACACAAATATGTCGACGCGAAAGGAAGGAGAATCTTCAAGGCGACGTCACAGAGTTCAGGATATTCCTGCATCAATGCTGCCCAGAATGACGAAAGAGGGCAGGAGCTAAAGAGTTCCTTCAGTCTACTGTCACTCTTCAGCTCAATATGCTGTTCCTGCATATCAATTGATAGCTCGTTTACTGTGCACACAAACGGATCTCGAACCCACGCAAAAGAGCGATAATCCTCTTTAAAGTACGTCGCAAATTGTTTTCTCATTGCTGACAGGTGCTCAGACGCTGATTGAAATAGGGAGGAGAAATCGTGTGACGTGCCTGCATCAGTGATAAAGTCTGCAAGGCTGGGGAACATGTCGCAGTTCCCTCGACTGATGCGGCCATGCCAGAGGTCTAGTTTTTGTGTGAAGGCGTGCACTTTGTCTGCAAGGAGCAAAATATGAGTTTCGCGGCCTTGCAAAGACAGGTTGAGGCCATTCAAGCGGTCAAATATATCGACCAAATAGGACAGAGACGCAAGCCACATAGTGTCATCCAGATGCTTCACCAGATCTGATTTGATTTCTGTCAAAAACCACTTCACCTCCTCTCGCAGCTCATACAACCGCTGTAACACCCGCCCCCTGGAGAGCCAGCGAACTTCAGTGTGCAGAAGCAGCTGTTCGTGCCCTGACCCCATCTCCTGGCAGAGGACCCCAAACAAGCGAGAGTTTAGCGGCCGTGATTTGATGAGATTTATCATTTTCACGGATTGGTTCAGCACGGAGTCAAAAAGAACCGGCATTTTTTTAGCAGCTAGTGCTTCGCGATGGACCATGCAATGTGTCCATTTTACAAGTGGAGCTACTTGCTGAACGCTAGCAGCTAGGCCACGCTCACGCCCCGTCATTGCCTGCGCACCATCCGTGCATAGGCCAACGCATCGGTCCCAGGCCAAACCATTTTCACGGATAAAAATATCAAGGACATTGAAAATGGCTTCTCCTGTAGTGTGCGACTGAAGAGGCCGGCAAAACAGGACATCCTCCTCGATCGCCTTGTCCCGCAGATACCTGACATAGGTGAGGAGCTGTGCCTGCCCAGCAATATCAGTGGATTCGTCCAGCTGCAGCGTGTAGTAAGGACTCTTTTTTTACGAACTCTATCAGTTGCTCTCTGATATCATTGGACATGTCTTCAATTCTCCTAGCGACTGTGTCATTGGACAGTGGTACTGCACCGAGTTTGGCTGCTGCACTATCGCCTATCATTATTCTGCACATGTCTTGCGCTGCCGGCAAAATGAGAGTCTCGGCGATTGTATGCGGTTTACCCAGTTTACCGATTCTTTTGGCCACTACATACGATGCCTCCAAACACTGTTTAGACACAGTGCTGTGCACTGAAATGGTTGCCTGTTGCTGATGGAGGCCATCAAGCTTTCTTTTAAAATATTCAGCCGGTTTATTTTTAATGCCAGCATGCCTTGTTTCGAGGTGCCTTTTTAATTTGCAGGGCTTCATACTGTCGTTTGCCAGCACCTCGGCACACATGAGACACTGAGGTCTCAGATCAGCCGTGACTGTAAACCCAAACTGCAGGTATGCTTCGTCGTACCTTCGAAGCTTTTTTGCAGCTGGTGGTGCGTCGGTTGGCTTGTTGGTCCTCACAAGAAATTTCTCCATTTTTGTTATGTGTTTTCAATAAAGTTTAGACAATATGTAACTGTGTGTGTGGCAGGGCCGTAGCTAGAGGATTGGGGGCCCCCTGAAAAAATATTGATGTGGGCCCCCCACACACACATATCATATACTGTACAATATACAAGCATGTAACCAAATTGCATGCTTTTTTGTGGTTTTCATAATATCGCAGTTATACAACTAATAAAATATTAGAATTATTCACAGAACATGGGCCTGTATAGTATAATTCCTGGATTTTGTGGGGCCCCCTGGGCGGTGGGGGCCCCTAGAATTGTCCGCGCCTTTCACCCCACTAGCAACGGCCCTGGTGTGTGGCTATGTTGAGAGACGTATCAGGGGCTAATCAGTCGGGACTTAGGCACGATCTTTAATTAAACGAACAAAATAATTATTTTGCAGACAATTCAGATTTTATTTTAATACTTAACGATTGTAGTGTGTGTGTGTGTGTGTGTGTGTGTGTCTTAGTCGCGTGGGTAGTTTTAGCTAAGTGTAGCTACTGCCTAGCAGTTAAAAAAAATTACTGGCTAGGGCTGAGATTTGATCTAATCTTTAACAAGAATGTTTGTGGGTTTAGTCTTTAAAAAGACTGTTGGGGTTTTGTAGTAAAGGCCTATGTAAATCGAGATTGATAACAGACTAGCGAGAGCTGGCACAAGCGAACTTGGCAAGAGACTAGACTAGAGTGAATGGAGAGCTATGCAGTGATTTATTTTTGAGTGAGTGAACATGCGCGAGGCTACTGAGAGACTGACCGCCTGTGAGTGCTTTTGGACGGGAGAGGGGCTCATGGCAGCACCCGCTGCTCGTTGAGCACAGTAGGCCTAACTGCAGAGTGATTCGTGCTTTCGAGTCTCCAAACACCACAAAAGTCGCTGGATTTGTCGCTTTTGACAAAAAAAAAAGTCGCCAGGAGGATGATTTGTTTGTGTTATAATCAGTGCTTGAAGTGGGGGGAAAAGGTGGCGGTACTCTCTTTGCATTGGCAAATCATTACATTTTTACAGTGAAAAACAAAACTTGGAGATATTGCTGTTACAACAATTTATTGTTATTTATTTATTAACAACATAAATGTATTTAAACATGTATGTGTGTGCGTGGCTGTGTGCGTGCGTTTATTTCACAAAAACTAAAGGAAAGCTTTAACTGTAGCCTATATTCTGACTAGTTTATTCGTTTTATATATATATATATATATATATATATATATATAAAACGAATAAACGAATATTTTATAATAAACGAATAATGAATAAATGAATAATAAACGAAAAACGAATATTTATATATATATATATATAAAAACTAAATACGACCTCACGTTTTATACGTTTGCAGCCTCTGAAACTTCCGTCCATCATAAAAGTTAATTCGGATGGTTTGATTTTCTGCATTTTTCGCATCCGTCGCAAATATTTTGAGGGGTGTTTTTGACAATTGAGAGCCACCAAATGACGAATATGAAAAAACGAATACGACAGTTTCGGACTCAGTCAGGGTGCAAGGACCTTAAACTTTTGCGGCTTGCGCAGCTTCTCGAGGAGAAATCAAACAAATGAGCGCCGTTTTCTAAAGTCTATGAGCGCAGCACACACAAATAAACTAAATTGACATACTGCAGTTAAATTTCAAAATGTGGTGTTTTTATATTTATAACATTTGAATACAGTTCAGCAACATGCATCACAGGACCTGACGACCAAGAGAGCTGACAATTGACCATCACTTAATTTACCATCACCTCACGATTGAAAATGTGACACTGATTTCATATGACAGTTCAACAAACAAGTTAATAATATTAAGTCACTTACATTTTAGACAAAATAATGACTGTTTTGGTCTATTTTAGCAGCGAAAATAGATCCGATGAATCCAAACAAAGATCACAGCATAGCGCATCTCACAGCAACACTCAATGGTGTTTTGAATGATTCAGTGTTTTGAACGAATCGGTTGAGTCAAAGATTCAATGACCCATGCACAAACATCTGTCTCATTCTTGATGAATCGGCCATTTGAACGAATCGTTTGAATAAAACCGCTTATCACCTGCATTTGCGCTCACTTTCGACAAACCAATCAAATTTGTTCATTTTTTTACAGAAGCTTGCAGGTAGGTGATGTTAATGTGAGACCTGAGCCTGCTTTGCCTTGCAAAGATCCTCAATTTTTGGCTCAATGTTTGATAAACATAGCCTCAAATCATCCTCGATTTGTGCACGATTGCGGTATTTCGTTTTGAGTGCAGTCATTTTTGAGAATCCTGCCTCACACAAATATGTCGACGCGAAAGGAAGGAGAATCTTCAAGGCGACGTCACAGAGTTCAGGATATTCCTGCATCAATGCTGCCCAGAATGACGAAAGAGGGCAGGAGCTAAAGAGTTCCTTCAGTCTACTGTCACTCTTCAGCTCAATATGCTGTTCCTGCATATCAATTGATAGCTCGTTTACTGTGCACACAAACGGATCTCGAACCCACGCAAAAGAGCGATAATCCTCTTTAAAGTACGTCGCAAATTGTTTTCTCATTGCTGACAGGTGCTCAGACGCTGATTGAAATAGGGAGGAGAAATCGTGTGACGTGCCTGCATCAGTGATAAAGTCTGCAAGGCTGGGGAACATGTCGCAGTTCCCTCGACTGATGCGGCCATGCCAGAGGTCTAGTTTTTGTGTGAAGGCGTGCACTTTGTCTGCAAGGAGCAAAATATGAGTTTCGCGGCCTTGCAAAGACAGGTTGAGGCCATTCAAGCGGTCAAATATATCGACCAAATAGGACAGAGACGCAAGCCACATAGTGTCATCCAGATGCTTCACCAGATCTGATTTGATTTCTGTCAAAAACCACTTCACCTCCTCTCGCAGCTCATACAACCGCTGTAACACCCGCCCCCTGGAGAGCCAGCGAACTTCAGTGTGCAGAAGCAGCTGTTCGTGCCCTGACCCCATCTCCTGGCAGAGGACCCCAAACAAGCGAGAGTTTAGCGGCCGTGATTTGATGAGATTTATCATTTTCACGGATTGGTTCAGCACGGAGTCAAAAAGAACCGGCATTTTTTTAGCAGCTAGTGCTTCGCGATGGACCATGCAATGTGTCCATTTTACAAGTGGAGCTACTTGCTGAACGCTAGCAGCTAGGCCACGCTCACGCCCCGTCATTGCCTGCGCACCATCCGTGCATAGGCCAACGCATCGGTCCCAGGCCAAACCATTTTCACGGATAAAAATATCAAGGACATTGAAAATGGCTTCTCCTGTAGTGTGCGACTGAAGAGGCCGGCAAAACAGGACATCCTCCTCGATCGCCTTGTCCCGCAGATACCTGACATAGGTGAGGAGCTGTGCCTGCCCAGCAATATCAGTGGATTCGTCCAGCTGCAGCGTGTAGTAAGGACTCTTTTTTTACGAACTCTATCAGTTGCTCTCTGATATCATTGGACATGTCTTCAATTCTCCTAGCGACTGTGTCATTGGACAGTGGTACTGCACCGAGTTTGGCTGCTGCACTATCGCCTATCATTATTCTGCACATGTCTTGCGCTGCCGGCAAAATGAGAGTCTCGGCGATTGTATGCGGTTTACCCAGTTTACCGATTCTTTTGGCCACTACATACGATGCCTCCAAACACTGTTTAGACACAGTGCTGTGCACTGAAATGGTTGCCTGTTGCTGATGGAGGCCATCAAGCTTTCTTTTAAAATATTCAGCCGGTTTATTTTTAATGCCAGCATGCCTTGTTTCGAGGTGCCTTTTTAATTTGCAGGGCTTCATACTGTCGTTTGCCAGCACCTCGGCACACATGAGACACTGAGGTCTCAGATCAGCCGTGACTGTAAACCCAAACTGCAGGTATGCTTCGTCGTACCTTCGAAGCTTTTTTGCAGCTGGTGGTGCGTCGGTTGGCTTGTTGGTCCTCACAAGAAATTTCTCCATTTTTGTTATGTGTTTTCAATAAAGTTTAGACAATATGTAACTGTGTGTGTGGCAGGGCCGTAGCTAGAGGATTGGGGGCCCCCTGAAAAAATATTGATGTGGGCCCCCCACACACACATATCATATACTGTACAATATACAAGCATGTAACCAAATTGCATGCTTTTTTGTGGTTTTCATAATATCGCAGTTATACAACTAATAAAATATTAGAATTATTCACAGAACATGGGCCTGTATAGTATAATTCCTGGATTTTGTGGGGCCCCCTGGGCGGTGGGGGCCCCTAGAATTGTCCGCGCCTTTCACCCCACTAGCAACGGCCCTGGTGTGTGGCTATGTTGAGAGACGTATCAGGGGCTAATCAGTCTGGACTTAGGCACGATCTTTAATTAAACGAACAAAATAATTATTTTGCAGACAATTCAGATTTTATTTTAATACTTAACGATTGTAGTGTGTGTGTGTGTGTGTGTGTGTGTGTGTCTTAGTCGCGTGGGTAGTTTTAGCTAAGTGTAGCTACTGCCTAGCAGTTAAAAAAAATTACTGGCTAGGGCTGAGATTTGATCTAATCTTTAACAAGAATGTTTGTGGGTTTAGTCTTTAAAAAGACTGTTGGGGTTTTGTAGTAAAGGCCTATGTAAATCGAGATTGATAACAGACTAGCGAGAGCTGGCACAAGCGAACTTGGCAAGAGACTAGACTAGAGTGAATGGAGAGCTATGCAGTGATTTATTTTTGAGTGAGTGAACATGCGCGAGGCTACTGAGAGACTGACCGCCTGTGAGTGCTTTTGGACGGGAGAGGGGCTCATGGCAGCACCCGCTGCTCGTTGAGCACAGTAGGCCTAACTGCAGAGTGATTCGTGCTTTCGAGTCTCCAAACACCACAAAAGTCGCTGGATTTGTCGCTTTTGACAAAAAAAAAAGTCGCCAGGAGGATGATTTGTTTGTGTTATAATCAGTGCTTGAAGTGGGGGGAAAAGGTGGCGGTACTCTCTTTGCATTGGCAAATCATTACATTTTTACAGTGAAAAACAAAACTTGGAGATATTGCTGTTACAACAATTTATTGTTATTTATTTATTAACAACATAAATGTATTTAAACATGTATGTGTGTGCGTGGCTGCGTGCGTGCGTTTATTTCACAAAAACTAAAGGAAAGCTTTAACTGTAGCCTATATTCTGACTAGTTTATTCGTTTTATATATATATATATATATATATATATATATGTAAAACGAATAAACGAATATTTTATAATAAACGAATAATGAATAAATGAATAATAAACGAAAAACGAATATTTATATATATATATATATAAAAACTAAATACGACCTCACGTTTTATACGTTTGCAGCCTCTGAAACTTCCGTCCATCATAAAAGTTAATTCGGATGGTTTGATTTTCTGCATTTTTCGCATCCGTCGCAAATATTTTGAGGGGTGTTTTTGACAATTGAGAGCCACCAAATGACGAATATGAAAAAACGAATACGACAGTTTCGGACTCAGTCAGGGTGCAAGGACCTTAAACTTTTGCGGCTTGCGCAGCTTCTCGAGGAGAAATCAAACAAATGAGCGCCGTTTTCTAAAGTCTATGAGCGCAGCACACACAAATAAACTAAATTGACATACTGCAGTTAAATTTCAAAATGTGGTGTTTTTATATTTATAACATTTGAATACAGTTCAGCAACATGCATCACAGGACCTGACGACCAAGAGAGCTGACAATTGACCATCACTTAATTTACCATCACCTCACGATTGAAAATGTGACACTGATTTCATATGACAGTTCAACAAACAAGTTAATAATATTAAGTCACTTACATTTTAGACAAAATAATGACTGTTTTGGTCTATTTTAGCAGCGAAAATAGATCCGATGAATCCAAACAAAGATCACAGCATAGCGCATCTCACAGCAACACTCAATGGTGTTTTGAATGATTCAGTGTTTTGAACGAATCGGTTGAGTCAAAGATTCAATGACCCATGCACAAACATCTGTCTCATTCTTGATGAATCGGCCATTTGAACGAATCGTTTGAATAAAACCGCTTATCACCTGCATTTGCGCTCACTTTCGACAAACCAATCAAATTTGTTCAAAACTCTTTTTTTTTTAAATCAGTCCAAACACATTTTAATTTTTATTCAGGAGTTATGTATATACAAAACTATTACTTAACTTTTTATGACAGTAGTTTAGTGATAAAAAAAAAAGTGCAAATTTTTTTTTTTCAGGTTTTTTTCCCTCCCATCCTGTAGCCTACTCGCGCCCCCCCGGGAGAGTGTCCGGGGGGGGCGCCCCACCGGTTGAGAACCACTGCACTAGACCAAATAAACTTATGTGGGCAGTCCCGGGCATGGAACAAAACAACAAAATTAAGAACAGTGACAAAAACAAAAACAAAATGGGCAGTAAGCAAAGAGTTAGAACACACTCTTCTATCTGCCCTCAAAGTAACAGTCTTTGGATACGTGGCCACCCTAGCCGTCTGGCTCGTCCATCAACATCTGACCTGGTCATTTTTAGGATGAAGAGACCATCAAATTTTCTCAGCAAAGTCCTCCATAGGAACTGCAGATTCATCCTTGTTCACCTCGGATTCTCGTGACGCAACCGCTACATCTTTCTTCAGAGAAGACTTTGTGGCGGGATCCAGATTGAGAACAAACTTTTCAACCTCCGCCGGTGTCTCGAGGTGAGAAATCTTCCCTCGGTGAGTAACTTTCACTACCGCGGGGTAAACCACAAAGGATGATATCCCCAGCTGAGTTAGTTTCTTCCTCGCCGATGCCATCGCTCTCCTTTTAGACGCCGTGTGGGTGCTATAGTCTGGGAAGAAAAGCAGCGGCGCTCCCATATGAAGAATTTGTCCAGCGGTTCGGGCTCATTCAGGATTGCATTCCGGTCTCGATAACGCAGCATCTTGAAGATGAATGTACGAGGGGTTGATTTCAAACGTTCACCGCTGTAAATGCGGTGGGCTCTTTCGATCTCTCCATTTAGGAAGATGATTCTGTATAAATCCCAGAGGGTCATCTCCTTCTACTCCTTCTTTCAGCCCCACTAGACGGATATTGGACTGGCGACTTTTATCTTCGATTCTCGACAACTTTTCCTGAAGGGAGTCCACTGCTAGCTTAACCTCCACAGTGTCTTTTTTTGCGTGACGAAGAGCTGTTTTCATGTTGTCAAAGTTGTTTCTTATCAGACGAACATCTTCTTCCAGAACTCCAAGTCTATCCGCAATTGGAGCGAATTCTTCCTTAAACAGTTCCCTGATGAGACTAAGGTGCATCTTTAACTCGTCGGCCACAATGGCGTGAAGTTCCCTCTCAGGAACATAATTAGGATCTTTAACTCGCTTTTTCTCTGGCGAAGCCAGCGTCAATTGACGTTTTGTCATCTTCATTCGTAGCTCCGTTAGAAAACAGTCCAAATCTAACCAAATATTGATAGTTTTACTGATTACAGATTAAGGATACCGAGTCAGGGAGCAGTCAAACTACACCGCCATTGCCATCGGTGGGTCACGTGATCTCCTCTGGTTGACTTATGTTTAAGTGATACAACCACAGTGAGATCCTGTTTTTAAATACGTCCCATGTGTTCTTCTCAAATTTCTCCTGGTTTTTAGGGGTTTCCTGAGATAAGGAGGTTTAACAGGATGCTCGGTCAGACAATTGGGCACGGTGCTTGCTCATTTATTACTTTTACGACCACAGATAATGAAAGTGGGAAGTTCCACAGGAATGTGCTGTCCTGTTAATAGTGGTGTGTGTGCGTTCTTGTTTCGACAAGGTCCGACACACTGCATTTGTGGTGTTAACCCCGCATTGCGGTGCTAAGTTTGTTCTGTGTGAAACGAGCGGTGTTTGCTTGTTGCTGCTGGACGCTTGGCAACAGACAGCCAATCAGAAATTGAGCAGTGAGGCACACGTCACGTCAGTAACAGGAAACGCACGTCATGTAAACTGCAGCCGGTGAGAAGAAATATCAAAAGACGGAAAGCGTGTGAACTGGAGTGAATAGGAGACGGTATTATTCTTATGCTATTGTACAAGTAAACACTAACGTTAGTCTCTCCACACTTAAAAGAAATTCAAAGAAATATTCACATACTTTGCTCCTTGTTTTCTTTCTTTTGTACTTTTGTCTTTGTTTTCTTGCCTTTGTGCGTCTCATGAGGCTGTTCACATGTTGCGCCTAAAAACGCGTTTAAAACTCTAAGCGTGCCACTTTCTCCTTCTTTCCAAAGCGAAGGATAAATGGATTTCCAGCACTAAATCGCTTGCAGTAGCTCTGCTACTAAATTTATTTAAAAATGGCTATCCCTGCCTGTACAGCTATGATCAGCTGTTCCTCAATCTTCACTGATCTAAAGTCATAAGGATAGACATTGTTTTTAATAACTGGCAAGATGCAGGAAAAGCCATGTAAACAGGTTGCCTTCTTTTTCGTCCAATCAGTGTCAGTGACACCGAAAATATGCAAATAAGAACGTTAACCCGGAGTTTTGGAATGTACAGTGTGAAATGTCTGTTAATGAATACCCAGGGTTAAGAGTTAATCCCAGGTATAGTATGAGCAGTGTGAAACATGATTACAGATAACCCAGGATTCCGCTTAACCGGGTTTAGGATGACCCAGGGTTAACAATTTCAAGTGTGAAAAGCCCTTCTGTTTCTCTGTATCTAAACTATTTTTTTCCGGTTAAAAATAGAAAAGTTACACAAATTGACTGTTATGAATTGTGAATGTGTTATGAATGTGTTATGAATTTTTAAGTCAAATTTGCTTGCTGTCTTTCTCCACCATTCTGTAATGACTTTTAAGCTCTTATTTCAGCTTTTGGGGAATCGATTCTTAAAGACCCGATATTGATTTGATTCAATTGATCTTAATTCAAACTTTATAATTACCGTATCAACGGTTCGTCCAGCGAACGTTAAAATCAGTATATCTTAAACATTCTGTTTATATTGCGTGGCCAACGATAACACAAACAAAAGGCTAGTAGTTTATAAAATTTTTGAGCAAGGTAACAAGGGTCTGGGTAAAGCTTGACTTGAATATTACACAGCACAAGACAAGGATTCTTTATAAATGAAACAAAGTTTATTTGCTAACTACGACACAGTAACCTAACTAAAACACACTCTCACACACACACACACACGGTTCAGGAAAATGAGTTATTGCAATTTGAAGAAAGTCCTAAGTCTAGCAATCGTTTGCTAGTTCGTTAAAATTAAACCTGAGGAAGATCACAAACAGAGATTCTCAGCTGTCTTTACGGCTTAACCCTCTAAGCACAAAATTGCGACAAGACATCAGTCTTTATGAAATAGACTGTAGTTCCTAATAGGGTTGTCACGGTACCAAAATTTCAGTATTCGGTACCAATACCAGTGAAAATCCACGGTTCTCGGTACCAATTTCGGTACCAAAGCAAAACACAAAAATATGCTAATTAAAAAACACATTTTTATTAATAAAGTTAAACAAAAATAAACTGCACAAAAACCAATGCCATTTTTTATGCTTATTTAAAATTATTTCAAGTTTTTCCACAATTAATAAAAGTATGAAAAAAAGTAAACAAGTTCCACCCAAAAGTTTTTGTCATATTTCTGCTGCCGCTGAAAAACAACTGTAAACTGTCTGTTTTAGGTTTGCTGGTGCTTCATGATCTTCCTGCAGCTGTAAAAGGAAAATATAATATTAGTAAAGCAGTGGACTGAGTCTGACCAAATGCAACATTAGATCATTGACTCCAGATAAAATATAACATTTCAGTAAATAACAAACCTCAGCTTTTATAATAAATTTAGATAAGATTATATATTTTAAGACAAGTGCATATCAAATAGAAGGAAACTGTAGTATTAAAAACACTTTACAATAAGATTCCATTTTTTAGATAGCATGACCTATCACATAAACAATAGTTATATATTGCAATTATTCTTCTTAGGGTTAATTTAAAAATTTACAAATACATAAAATCAATCAATCAATCAAAGTTCAATCTGTTAAAATTATTTAATGCACAATGAACAATGATCATGTGTTTGTATTAAATAACATTCACAAACATTAATTAATGTTGTAAAAATATATTGTTCACTCACTGTAAGTTGATGTTAGATAATAACATGAAGTCATTGTAAAGTCTATACAGGAGATAACATTTGACTGTACTTTCATTTAATACAAACTGTGTACATATTTAATTTTAAAGGGCTTTTAAAACTGCTAGTTATCCAGCCAAGAATAACATCAAATATAGCTGCAAGCAGCGATGGCGGGCCCAAGCCGTCAGTGCAACCGCCATCCCGGTGGCATCCTGAAAAAGGGGAACAGCGGGCACATGCATTTACAGTAACCCTAAGGCAGTCTGGTTTTTAGGGATACAGCAACTAAAGGGTTAACTAAGCACTGCGCTTTTGCCAGTGTCTATCTATCATTAATACTGATATGTGCAGTGGACTGGCTATCTGGAGTACCGGGAGTTTTCCCGGTGGGCCGCTGTACAATGTGGGCCGGCCCTTTGCGTAATATAGGCTATATAAAAATGGATTGTAGTAAATGTACGTATCATTATTATTATTATTATGGATTATTATATATTATTATTATGGATTGTAGTAAATGTACATATATTATTATTATGGATTGTAGTAAATGTACGTATCATTATTATTATTATTATTATTATATTAAGTCCAAAATGTATTAATACATTATTAAAATGTAAAGTTGTATCTTTTGAACATGACTATTTTTCTAACAATAAAAAGATTAATAAATGCTGTTAAAAAAATATTTTGTTCATTCATAGTTCATGTTAGTTTATGCATTAATGTTAACTAAAGAGCCCTTAAACCTGTAAATTGTTGGCAACAATTTTATGATCTATAACCATTTTAAAATTTAAATTATCTATAAGCATTTGTGAAACAATAATATAAAACTATATTAGCAGTAAAATACATATTAACTTATTTTATGTGCATGTTTCTTATTCATTGTTTCTTGTTTAACTGAACTGAGCAGTAAAGGGTCAGACTTAAAAGATTTATTATCCTATCAGTGAAACAAGTTAGAATATATAAATGTTTTAATTATTTTTCCTTTAAAGATAAAAAAAAGATTTTAATGCACTATAGTCTCTACAATAATTATGTGAAAGTATATTGACAGTACAGAACATTTCAACTGATTCTTTGCATTATTTTTCATTCTGATACACAGAGAAACAGATCATGTAGCTCATCAGGATTAAGGTTATGACTCCATATGCTGTTCATCCTTGGTATTACAGTCTTCACCTTTCACCAATTTATCAGTGATAGTTAAAAAAAAAAAAAAGGCCCCTGAGCATGATACATTTTTGAAAGTAAGCATGTTTCCTCAGAATGACTCTTTCTCTGTAAGAAAAAAGTTTTGAAGAGTTTGGATAATGCACTTTAAAAATATAAGACAAATACGGTTTCCTTTTACTGTTACTTTAAAAAATTGCCACGGAAATACCGTTCAAACTATCCAAAATCTTTCCACAATTTAAGTTCCTCAATGTTTTGGCATCATGTAAACAAAGTTTGGTGTATGTAGTATAATTCTCCTCTGAGGAGTGTGCATTAATTCAGAGCCATATTTTGGCATTTATCCACATAAAAATTAAATTAGCCGACTTCCTGTTGGTCGTAACTAATGAGTGTAAATTAGAAAGTTGTCTGGCTTGATTAGAGCAATTTAAGTACCGAGTTCGGTGTCTGTAGCTAAAACTAACCCCCCCATTTTTGAAAAAAGGTGGCGCTATAGAGTGCCTCTTCCACGCCCGTTTATGAGGTTTTTTCAGTGTCTAACTATCATTAATACTCATATGTGTGTTGAGTTTCATGGAATTATAATCATGTTATCTGCCTCAAAATCACCGGAAAAGAATATTGAGGTTTGACACGTTGCCATGGCAACAGTATTCTAGATATCAATATTCCCTTCACAGTTTTACATCGGCCTTGTTTTTACTTTATTCTGATGAAGTTTGAAGCAAATTGAGTAAAAATAAGATGCTGAATTCAAAGCATTTTGAAAATGACACACTTCCTGCTGCCAGTTGGTGGCGCTATAACTTTGACTCCTAATAGTCACATCTATGCGCTCGGCATCATACAACGAACAAAACCCTGAAGTTTGATCAAAATCAGACGAATGTATGTGGCTGTTATTAGATGCTTCCTGTCTCTCATTTCTCGCCATAACTTCATCGCCTCGCCACGGGCAAACCGTTCGAGATATCAAAAATATCTTCTCAATTTAGCATCCCCAATATCTTGAGATCATGTTCACAGAGTTTGGTGGCAATCGGGTGGTAATCCTCAGAGGAGTATATCAAATTCCAGAGCATGCGCTTTTTAAACAGCCCTAAATAGCCAACTTCCTGTTGGGCGGAGCCTATGACATGCAGTGTGAAAGTTGTTCAGCTCAATGAGATCTATATGTGTACCGAGTTTCATATGAATATGTGCAAGTATGTGTGAGATATACATCTGTTTTCTGACTGTCTTCCAGGGGGCGCCGTAGAGCCCCTGTGCCACGCCCGGGTCCCAGCCTCTGCGGCGTCCTAATGGCCGCAGATTCCAACATGTGTGCCAATTTTCAAGAGTTTTCGTGTATGTTAAGGGCCCCAAAACCCCCCAAAACCTTGAAAGAATAATAATAAATATAGCTGCAAGCAGCGATGGCGGGCCCAAGCGTCAGTGCAACCCCCATCCCGGTGGCATCACGAAAAAGGGGCACAGCGAGCACATGCACTACAGTAACCCTCTGGCAGTCTGGTTTTAATTGATACAGCAATTAAAGGGTTAATCCAAACCATTAAGACTGTGAAAGACTGTTACTTTAATAAATCGTCACGGCAACACCGTTCAAGATATCCAAAATCCGTTTACAAATTTAAGTTCCTGAATGTTTTGCCATCATGTAGACAAAGTTTGGTGTGCATAGTATAATGCTCCTCTGAGGAGTATGCATTAATTCACACCCATATTTTTCCAAATATCCACATTCAAATCAAAATAGACGACTTCCTGTTGGTTGTAGCTAATGACTGTAAATTAGAAGGTTGTCCAGCTTGATGAGACCAATATATGTACCAAGTTTGGTGACTGTAGCTAAAACTAACCCCCAAGTTTTCTGAAAAGGTGGCGCTATGCAGTGCCTCTTCCATGCCCTTTTATGAGCTTTTGCCAGTGTCTATCTATCATTAATACTGATATGTGTGTTGAGTTTCATGAAATTCTAAGCATGTTATCCGCCTCAAAATCACCGGAAAATAATATTCAACTTTGACACGTTGCCATGGCAACAGTATTTTAAATATCAGTATTCCCTCAACATGGGCCTATTCCTTTTACATTGGCCGTGTTTTGACATTATTCTGATGTAGTTTGAAAAAAATAGAGTAAAAGTAAAACGCTGAATTCAAAGCATTTTGAAAATGACACACTTCCTGCTGCCAGATGGTTGCGCTATAACTTTGACTTCTGATAGTCACATCTATGCGATCGCCATCATACACCAAACAAACCCCTGAAGTTTGATCAAAATCAGACAATGTAGGTGGAGATGGTAGGTTTAGGTGTATGTAAGGTGGGAGGAGTTGGATCTAGATCCAGCCACACCCCCTGGATCTTGTGTTCTGCAGTGAGGACCATCTCTGGAAATCCCTGACTAGAGGGGCGGTTTAACACAAGGGGTAGCACTGGGCACGTAGCTAGACCCAGAGGGCGGGCTGTCATTAAACGTCAAAATTTGATTGGCTGATGATTCTGTCACTAATGCTCGTAACAAATCAGATGTGACGTCTTTCAACAAAAGGGTAGTATCTGTAGTGCTGGCCTCAGACTTTTTTATGTAGGATATTCCAGTTCAACCTCAACTAAACTAATCATAGGCAATTTTGTAGACATTACACAAATGAAAATGATACCCAAATAATCAATAAAAACATTTTTTCACACTATTTTATTTTTTATAAGGCCAGCAGAGAAGGCCCTGCTGCCCCTGACTGCCCACCGCTGGTTAAGTACTAGTAAATAGGAAATCCGTCCTTTTATTAAGCATTGTTCCAGCATTAATAAGCATTAGTAAGCATTTTATAAATACAGCTGTAAATGTTTTGTTCTTGAGCAAATATATAATGTTTAATAATTGTATTTTTATACTTTATTAATGATCAATTTAACATTTCTAAATTATTACGTTATTTACAAACCAGTTATTTAGCAATTGTCAGTGGTTCATAAGATCATTTAGAAAGTGTAAGTAAATGATTAATAAACTATTTAAATGTACATTTATAAATCTTATTATTTAGACACATCATAATAATTGCTCAGTGTTAATAAATGCTTTATTAACACATAGTCCTGCTGTAATTCATGATTAAGTCAGGTAGTTATAAAACATTTAGCAGTTGCCAGCCATCTATTTGTGTGAGTTCATCTAAAGTGAGGATTATTTATATCTTATAAAGCATTTACAAAGAAGATTTAAAAGCTCATTTATCTCCCAAACAGAAAAGTTAAACAAACACAACACAGAGGGATACAGAACACAAATATTTTTTCAAGATGCAAAAAAATGAAACCGTACAACTGTACACTTGATAAAAAATGAAACATAAACCTCTGAAATTTCATTGTAAAAAATAAAATAAAATAAAATTTAGTGTACAGTTTCATTTTTTGTATCTTGAAAAAAATATTTCTGTTTTGTATCCCTCTGTGTTGTGTTTGTTTATTTTTTTCTGTTAGGAAGATAACTGAGCCTTTAAATCTCCTTTGTAATAGATATGCCTAATAAGTAAAGAACCAGGCATTTATAGCTGTATTTATAGCTGTACTTACTAATGATTATTAATGTTGGGACAATGCTTTATAAAGGATGAACTAACTATTTACTAATGCTTACCTAATGATTCATAGTGTGCTGTCATTATGAAGTGTTATCTCTCTCTCTCTCTCTCCCTCACTCACCCCCTCACCCAGCTCCTCACTTCCACACTCACACACACACACACACACACACACACACACACACACACACACACACACACACACACACACACACACACACACAGAGACACACACATCCATCCCCATACACACCTAGCGCACACACATCAGATGTCTGCTAGATTTTTTAATTTTCTGTTATTCATAGACCTTTTGTAAAGTCATGAAACTAATCATACTTCTTCAGAATGACTTGCTCTATGTATGTAAAAAGTTTTGAAGTGTTTGGAAGCTGCACTTTAAATATAAGAAAAGAACTGCTCTCTTTTTTACTGTATCTTTAATAAATCACCATTAATACACCGTTCAAGATATCCTAAATCCGTTAGCAATTTAGCATCTTCAGTATATTGGCATCATGTTGACAAAGTTTGGTGTGAACTACTTGTTTCTGCTTAGAGGAGTATGAATTTATTTACAGCTTGTTTTCCCCCGAAAATGACATTTAAAAAAAAGATAGCCGGCTTCCTGTTGGTCGTAGCTAATGAGTGTAAATTAGAAAGTTGTAAGACCACGTGTATGTATCTTTAGATTTTGTTTATGTTGTAATTAACATGATTATCAGAATCAGAATCAGAATGAGCTTTATTGGCCACGTATGTTTACACATACGAGGAATTTGTTATAGTGACAAAGCTCCACAGTGCAACAGAATGACAGCAACGGGACAGGACACAGACAACAAAAAAACAATATACAAATAGGCAATGTACAAAATAGCAAAAACACTATGTAATACAGACAATCATGTGTGTCCAGGTCTGATGTGCAAATTTGAAATGGAAAAAAAATTAAATAAAAAATATTATATGTGTGGTGAATAAATTATTAACCTAATTATATAAAATTATGTTGTCAGTGCCCTACAAATTAACTGGTTCTTGGATTTTTATATTTTTTTGTCCCTAAGACTGACAGAAAAAGATAAGGCCTAGGAGATTTCTTAAGCTATAATACAAAAAAAATAAAAAAAAAAAAAATGAATAATTAAATAAATAAATAAAATAAAATAAAAAGAATAATTAAATAAATAAATACTGATTGATTTTTTTCTAGTGAGTAAAGAGATGTTTAAAAGTCTCTCTCTCTCTCTGGGTCTCTCTGTCTGTCTCTCTCACCCCCCTCCTCACACTCACACTTAACACAGACTCACCCATCCCCCCACATACACAGAGCCAGTGTGATCAAATGTCTTGATAGTTTATTAATTTTCTGTTATTCATAGACCTTTTGTAAAGTCATGAAACTAATCATACCTCTTCAGAATGACTTGCTCTATGTATGTAAAAAGTTTTGAAGTGTTTGGAAGCTGCACTTTAAAGATAAGAAAAGAAATGCTCTCTTTTTTACTGTAACTTTAACAAATCGCCATTAATACACCGTTCAAGATATCCTAAATCCGTTAGCAATTTAGCATCTTCAGTATATTGGCATCATGTTGACAAAGTTTGGTGTGAACTACTTGTTTCTGCTTGGAGGAGTATGAATTTATTTACAGCTTGATATTCCCCGAAAATTAAATTAAAAAAAAAGATAGCTGGCTTCCTGTTGGTCGTAGCTAATGAGTGTAAATTAGAAAGTTGTCCGGCTCGAATAGAACAATTTATGTACCGAGTTTGGTGTCTGTAGCTAAAACTAACCCCCCCATTTTTGACAAAAGGTGGCGCTATAGAGCGCCTCTTCCACGCCCGTTTATGAGCTTTTTCCAGTGTCTAACTATCATTAATACTCATATGTGTCTTGAGTTTCATGACATTCTAAACATGTTATCTGCTTCAAAATCACCAGAAACAAATTTTCAAGTTTGAAACGTTGCCATGGCAACAGTATTATAGATATCAATATTCCCTTCACAGTTTTACATCGGCCGTGCTTTGACATTATTCTGATGAAGTTTGAAGCAAATCGATTAAAAATAAGATGCTGAATTCAAAGCATTTTGAAAATGACACACTTCCTGCTGCCAGTTGGTGGCGCTATAACTTTGACTCCTAATAGTCACATCTATGCGCTCGGCATCACACAACGAACAAAACCCTGAAGTTTGATCAAAATCAGACAATGTATGTGGATGTTATTAGCGCTTCCTGTCTCTCATTTTTCGCCATAAATTCATCGCCTCGCCACGGGCAAACCGTTCGAGATATCAAAAATATCCTGGCAATTTTGCGTCCCCAATGTCTTGAGATCATGTTCACCGAGTTTGGTGGCAATCGGGTGGTAATCTTCAGAGGAGTATATCAAATTCCAGAGCATGCTTTTTTAAACAGCCCTGAATAGCCGACTTCCTGTTGGGCGGAGCCTATGACATGCAGTGTGAAATTTGTTCGGCTCAATGAGATCTATATGTGTACCGAGTTTCATATGAATACGTGCAAGTATGTGTGAGCTATACATCAAGTTTTCAAACTGTGTTCTAGGGGGCGCCGTAGAGCCCCTGTGCCACGCCCGGGTCCCAGCCTCTGTGGCGTCCGGACGCCAACAGGTTCCAACGTGTGTGCGAATTTTCAAGAGTTTTTGAGCACGTTAAGACCCCCAAAAGTTGCCGGATGGTTGAATAAAAAAAATAAAAAAAAATAAAAATAAATATAGCTGCAAGCAGCGATGGCGGGCCCAAGCTGTCAGTGCAACCGCCACCCCGGTGGCATCACGAAAAAGGGGCACAGCAAGCACATGCATTTACAGTAACCCTCTGGCAGTCTGGTTTTAATTGATACAGCAATTAAAGGGTTAATCCAAACCATCAAGACTGTGAAAGACTGTTACTTTAATAAATCGTCACGGCAACACCGTTCAAGATATCCAAAATCCGTTTACAATTTAAGTTCCTCAATGTTTTGGCATCATGTAGACAAAGTTTGGTGTGTATAGTATAATGCTCCTCTGAGGAGTATGCATTAATTCACACCCATATTTTTCCAAATATCCACATTCAAATCAAAATAGCCGACTTCCTGTTGGTTGTAGCTAATGACTGTAAATTAGAAGGTTGTCCAGCTTGATGATACCAATATATGTACCAATTTTGGTGACTGTAGCTAAAACTAACCCCCCAAGCTTTCTGAAAAGGTGGCGCTATGCAGTGCCTCTTCCAAGCCCTTTTATGAGCTTTTGCCAGTGTCTGTCTATCATTAATACTGATATGTGTGTTGAGTTTCATGAAATTCTAATTATTATTTGCAGCACAAAAATTTATAAGACCATGTGTATTTATCTTTAGATTTTTTTTATGTTGTAATTAACAATTATTAACCTATTTATATAAAATGATGTTGTCAGTGCCCTACAAATTAACTGATTCTAGGATTTTTTTTGTCTGTAAAACTGACAGAAAAGGATAAGGCATAAGAGATTTCTTAAGCTGTAATGCAAAAAAATAAAACAGTAAATAAATTAATAAGTGCTGATTGTTTTTTTTTCAAGTGATTAAAGAGATGTTTAAAAGTCTCTCTCTCTCTCTCTCTCTCTCAATTCAATTCAATTCAATTCAATATGTGCTTTATTGGCATGACAATTGTTACAATGTATTGCCAAAGCACAGTGTTTACATTAAATATAGAACAAATACGTATTTAAAAAATAAAATAAATAATAATTAAAAATAAATAAATAAATATATAAACATGCATGTATATATAATTAAACAAAATAGAACAAATCAATTCTACGAATTCTAGAATTCTATGAACAATTTAAAATTTAGTGTGGTGTGTGTGTGTGTGTGTGTGTGTGTGTGTGTGTGTGTGTGTATGTGTGTGTGTTTGTGTGTGTGGGCGCATCACTGATTTGTTGACTCCTCCCTCTTTTTGTGACAGGCGTCAATGTATCTTGCTGCTAGTAAGATACAATCTTGTTTTTCATTTAATAAATATTGAAGTTGTGTTTTCTTGTTTAACATTTTGAAGTCAGGGTAAAGTATTTCAAATTTAAGATAAAATTTCTTTCTAATTTCTTCATAGCAGGTGGTAAGGAAGTGTTGCTCTGTCTCCACTTCTCCATGGGTGCAGTATGGGCAGATGCGGCTCTCTCTGGGCAGCCAGTGCTGTCGGTATCTGCCCGTCTCTATAGTCAGAGTATGACCGCTCAGTCTGTACCTCGTCATTTGTCTTCTTAATTTACAGTCTTTCACTGTACTCAGATATTCTGCAGTTGTGTAATCTCTATTTAGGGTCAAATAACATTCAAGTTTACTTTGTTTTTCTGTTGTTTCATTCCAATAGGTTAGATAATTTTCTTTTAGTGTTTTTATAATTTGGGTGGGCAGAATTTTGTGGATGGGTGTTTCAGTGTCCTGATGCTGGATGTTGTTAGTCATGTTAGTTTGTGTTTGCAGCTTCAGGACCCTCTCTCTCTCTTTTCAGGTTCTCTCTCTCTCTCTCTCTCTCTCTCTCTCAGTGTCACCCTGACTCTGAACACACACACACACACACCCATCCCCCCACACAGACAGAAGGAGAGTGATAGTTTTAAAATTGTCTGCTATCCATAGTGTATTGTATACTCATGAAATTAATCACATTTCCTAAGAATGACTTGTTCTGTGTATGTAACTTTTTATGAACTGTTTGGAAGCTGCAATTTAAAGATACAAGAAAATTACTGCTATCTTTTTTTACTGTTATTTTAATAAATCATCATTGCCACACTGTTTTTGATATTACCATTTTTAATAATTATTTTAATGATCTATAAGCATTTGTGAAATATTTTGCCTGCATTACAGCTTAGTCTTCATCTGTGAGCTGAACTGTTTTACTGTTAAATTCATGAGATGATGTAAATTCAGATGAATATCATGTCAGAGGGTGTCATAGTTCAGTATAAAATTAGTGTCAAATTATTATTTGCAGCACAAAAAATTATAAGACCACGTGTATGTATCTTTAGATTTTTTTATGTTGTAATTAACATAATTATTAACCTAATTATATAAAATGAAGTTGTCAGTGCCCTACAAATTAACTGGTTCTTGGATTTTTATATTTTTTTTGTCCCTAAGACTGACAGAAAAAGATAAGGCCTAGGAAATGTCTTAAGCTATAATGCAAAAAATGCAAAAAATAAAAAATAAAACAATAAAATAAAATGAATAATTAAATAAATTATATACTGATTGATTTTTTTCTAGTGATTAAAGAGATGTTTAAAAGTCTCTCTCTCTCTCTGGGTCTCTCTGTCTGTCTCTCTCACCCCCCTCCTCACACTCACACTTAACACAGACTCACCCATCCCCCCACATACACAGAGCCAGTGTGATCAAATGTCTTGATAGTTTATTAATTTTCTGTTATTCATAGACCTTTTGTAAAGTCATGAAACTAACCATACTTCTTCAGAATGACTTGCTCTATGTATGTAAAAGTTTTGAAGTGTTTGGAAGCTGCACTTTAAAGATATAAGAAAATAACTGCTCTCTTTTTTTACAGTAACTTTAACAAATCGCCATTAATACACCGTTCAAGATATCCTAAATCCGTTAGGAATTTAGCATCTTCAGTATATTGGCATCATGTTGGCAAAGTTTGGTGTGAACTACTTGTTTCTGCTTGGAGGAAGGAGTATGAATTTATTTACAGCTTGATATTCCCCGAAAATGACATTAAAAAAAGATAGCCGGCTTCCTGTTGGTCGTAGCTAATGAGTGTAAATTAGAAAGTTGTCCGGCTTGATTAGAACAATTTATGTACCGAGTTTGGTGTCTTTAGCTAAAACTACCCCCCCCCATTTCTGACAAAAGGTGGCGCTATAGAGTGCCTCTTCCACGCCCGTTTATGAGCTTTTTCCAGTGTCTAACTACCATTAATACTCATATGTGTGTTGAGTTTCATGACATTCTAAACATGTTATCTGCTTCAAAATCACCAGAAACAAATTTTCAAGTTTGACATGTTGCCATGGCAACAGTATTTTAGATATCAATATTCCATTCACAGTTTTACATCGGCCATGTTTTGACATTATTCTGATGAAGTTTGAAGCAAATCGATTAAAAATAAGATGCTGAATTCAAAGCATTTTGAAAATGACACACTTCCTGCTGCCAGTTGGTGGCGCTATAACTTTGACTACTAATAGTCACATCTATTCGCTCGGCATCATACAACGAACAAAACCCTGAAGTTTGATCCAAATCAGACAATGTATGTGGCTGTTATTAGATGCTTCCTGTCTCTCATTTCTCGCCATAAATTCATCGCCTCGCCACGGGCAAACCGTTCGAGATATCAAAAATATCCTGGCAATTTTGTGTCCCCAATGTCTTGAGATCATGTTCACCGAGTTTGGTGGCAATCGGGTGGTAATCCTCAGAGGAGTATATCAAATTCCAGAGCATGCGCTTTTTAAACAGCCCTAAATAGCCGACTTCCTGTTGGGCGGAGCCTATGAAATGCAGGATGAAAGTTGTTCAGCTCAATGAGATCTATATGTGTACCGAGTTTCATATGAATACGTGCAAGTATGTGTGAGCTATACATCAAGTTTTCAAACTGTGTTCTAGGGGGCGCCGTAGAGCCCCTGTGCCACGCCCGGGTCCCAGCCTCTGTGGCGTCCGGACGCCAACAGATTCCAACGTGTGTGCGAATTTTCAAGAGTTTTTGAGCACGTTAAGGCCCCCAAAAGTACCCGGAAGTTTGAATAAAAAAAAAAATCCTTAGGGGAACAATGATTCAATATAGCTGCAAGCATCGATGGCGGGCCCAAGCTGTCAGTGCAACCGCCACGCCGGTGGCATCACGAAAAAGGGGCACAGCGAGCACATGCATTTACAGTAACCCTCTGGCAGTTCTGGTTTTAATTGATACAGCAATTAAAGGTTAATCCAAACCATCAAGACTGTGAAAGACTGTTACTTTAATAATTGTCACGGCAACACCGTTCAAGATATCCAAAATCCGTTTACAAATTTAAGTTTGTGAATGTTTTGGCATCATGTAGACAAAGTTTGGTGTATAGTGTACAGTATAATAATCCTCTGAGGAGTATGCGTTAATTCACACCCATATTTTTTCCAAATATTCACATTCAAATCAAAAATAGCCGACTTCCTGTTGGTTGTAGCTAATGACTGTAAATTAGAAGGTTGTCAGCTTGATGAGACCAATATATGTACACATGTTGTGACTGTAGCTAAAACTAACCCCCAAGTGTTCTGAAAAGGTGGCGCTATGCAGTGCCTCTTCACGCCCTTTTATGAGCTTTTTCCAGTGTCTATCTATCATTAATACTGATATGTGTGTGTGAGTTTCATGAAATTCTAAGCATGTTATCCGCCTCAAAATCACCGGAAAATAATATTCAAGTTTGACACGTTGCCATGGCAACAGTATTTTAAATATCAATATTCCCTCAATATGGGCCTATTCCTTTTACATTGGCCGTGTTTTGACACTATTCTGATGTAGTTTGAAAAAAATAGAGTAAAAGTAAAACGCTGAATTCAAAGCATTTTGAAAATGGACACACTTCTGCTGCCAGATGGTGGCGCTATAACTTTGAACTTCTGATAGTCACATCTATGCGATCGCCATCATACACCAAACAAACCCCTGAAGTTTGATCAAAATCAGACAATGTAGGTGAGATGGTAGGTTTAGGTGTATGTAAGGTGGGAGGAGTGATCCAGCCACAACCCCTGGATCTTGTGTTCTGCAGTGAGGACCATCTCTGGAAATCCCTGACTAGATGGGCGGTTTAACACAAGGGGTAGCACTGGGCACGTAGCTAGACCCAGAGGGCGGCCTGTCATTAAACGTCAAAATTTGATTGGCTGATGATTCTGTCACTAATGCTCGTAACAAATCAGATGTGACGTCTTTCAACAAAAGGGTACACTATCTGTAGTGCTGGCCTCAGACTTTTTTTATGTAGGATATTCCAGTTCAACCCTCAACTAAACTAATCATAGGCAATTTTGTAGACATTACACAAATGAAAATGATACCCAAATAATCAATAAAAAACATTTTTTCACACTATTTTATTTTTTTATAAGGCCAGCAGAGAAGGCCTGCTGCCCCTGACTGCCCAGATTAAAAGACTCATTTATCTCCCAACAGAAAAGTTAAACAAACACAACACAGAGGATACAGAACACAAATATTTTTTTCAAGATGCAAAAAATGAAACCTCTACATCTGTACACTGATAAAAAAAGAATCTAAACTCTGAAATTTCATTGTAAAAAATAAACTAAAATAAAAATTTCAAGTGTACAGTTTCATTTTTTGTATCTTGAAAAAAATATGTATGTGTTTGTATCCCTCTGTGTTGTGTTTTTGTTATATTTTTTGTGTTAGGAAGATAAC
>CM041793.1:0-60936 GCA_023376895.1 Aspiorhynchus laticeps | reverse complement strand
CGCTGCGCAGCGCAATCCGTGAATGAATGTTCCGAAGTGAAATAAACTTCAACGGATTTTCCCTGCTCAGGGAGTAGAGAGCAATGAACAATGTGTAGGGAGCATGTCAATCGGAACACAGTTCATGCACATAGCTCTCTTCTAACGAGCTGGTTATCTGAATCAGGTGTGTTAACTAAGAGAGACATGCAAAATATGCAGAGCGGGGGGCGCGAGGACTGGAATTGGGAACTGCTGGGCTACATCATGTGTCATTCACCGGTGAGAAAACTTTATAGCACAGTTAGTAAAAGTACTACAATACCAGGAAGGATGTTCAGGTTGTTGATGTTTGCATGCTATTCTTGCTCGGTCTGCACAGCGTGCGTGAACGCGCTGATGACATATCCTGTCTGCGCGAACAGGGTGTGCAGAGGTATGCAAATACATACGTTGACAGACAGGTAGGAAAGCCAATTAAAACGCTCGGACCGAGCGTTTTGATTGGACGAACATTTCTTGGTCCTACACCTTCCACAGAATATATAAATACAGATAAATACATTTAGACCACTTAACTTAATGATTGCTATCAGAATGTGAAGAGAATCATCTATTGCACCTTTAAACATGTTTATTTTTGACGGTTTACACACACACACACACACACAAAATAATGACAACAACAACAATAATAATAATAATAATAATAATAATAATAATAATAACAATAATAATGGACTGTTATTGTTTTGTGTTTATTCCTGACAGTTTATACAAACAATAACAACAACAACAATAATAATTATAATACATCACAAAATGTTATTATTATAATATTAACATATTATTATTATTGGGTTTCTGTTGATTGGAATGTTCTTTAACTACTACTACTACTAATAATAATAATAATATTTATAATAATAATAATTATAATAATAATTATTATTATAATCTTACAAAAGTGGGTCACACTTTATTTTAAGGTCCAATTCTCGCTATTAACAAACCATTAACTATGACTTTTGCCTCAATAAACTCCTAATTTGCTGATTATTAATAATTTAGGGATGTACAATATGGTCATGCACATGTGCTTTATAAGTAGCCTACTAATAAACAGATAATATGTTAATAATAGGCATGCTAATAAGCAGCTAGTTAATAGTGAGAATTGGTCCCTATACTAAAGTGTAACCCAAAAATTATGTTCAGTACTATTATTCACTTTCACACATCATTTCAGTGTTCACAGGAAACTGAAGGAAGACCTTGTTCTGCCAAAACTCTCATCTGAATTAAAGTTAAGTCTTTGCTAAAAAAAAAAAAAAAACATATAAGACGGCATATTTTAAAGCAAGTTTATGCTAATGTATCATGTTAAAAAGTATGACACTTAGGATTTTCACTCTCTGTTACTCTTCCTGGTACTGTGTACTGGTATACCATGCAACACGGTCAGGGGCTAAAGTGTAGCATCACATCACACACTGACTATCTTTGCTCTCTTCCGGAGACTCTAACACTGATTCACAAGTCACTCACACTACAGTCTCTCAACAAAATGCCAAAACATCCCTTTAACAAGTTCCTAAGACAGTATAATTGAAATGCAGTTTCCATCACGTCTGACTCTCCTCTAGTTCTCAACTACAAAGCCCAAGAGCAGACTTGATCTGTAATACTGAGAAGATACCAGAGCCTTGGGAGGGCAGAGAGCTCAGAGCAAAACAAGATGAATGTGTTCAGACCACTGGATATCTGTCAGAGCAGCTGTTGTACTTCACAGGGCCCTATTCGGGACTTTTCCATCTGAGGTTTACAGATTCAAAAAAGGAAGAAAACAAATTAGCTCTGTTCCCGAAAGTGAGCTGTTTTGATGTCTACATAGACAGAATCCTGCCTTTTAACCAAAAGAGAACCTCAAATATGACTGATTTGAAACATCAGCATGGTCACTCAAACTGCACACAAGTAGCTCTCCTTATTTGAAGTGCAAAAGATACTTGATTAACAGTAGAATTTGTGGTTAGCATGTTGCTAATGACAATGCGGTAAAGCAAAACAAGCACACATGCATACAGGACCTAAATTAGATTTTCTATTAACACCTTTTAGAACTGAATAAAAATATTTCCCTCAAAGTATCTGCAAGGCATTCTGGCATTGTGTGAAAAATCAATGTTTTTGCCAAATAGAGGTGTCTTAGAAGCAATCACAGTTTTAAAAACTATATTTTTATACTTTTGCATTTAAAGTGCATTTATAAGGCCTAAAAATGCCGCCTAGATAGACAGCACACTAGATTTTGGAACACAGCAACAGTGTCTGGTTTAAGGATGTTTTTTACAGTGTTAAGCTGCAGGAGAACATTAAAATCTCTGATGGAGATGTGATGACCCATGCTGAGCCAGGCTAATGGGTGGAGACTGTTTGCTAATAGTGTCGTTTACTCTGCACTTCCAAATGTCACCAGGCACTCCTGCAAAAGCCAATAGCCAGACGCTGACGTCATAATGAGGGACAAAAATTGATAAATGTCGATTAGGAAGCATTGACCTACAGCTTTAGGTCTGGGTGACAGATATGAGCCGTCAATTATAATTTTATTTCTGCTTGTCACTCTTCTATTCTCTGAGGAAGCTACGTATTCAGAAATGGCACAGCATATTTTAAGAACAGTGACTTGCAAAATGTATGACATGCATTTTAGAAAACTTTACTACAGAAAACCATTATAAAATGAATAAGCATAATAAAATAATTTGGTCATCACATATGGACAATCCACAACATTAAATGGTGCAGGCTTAAAAGGATGACGTGACTATGTTTATGTCTTCTACACTATATTTTGACGTTTTTCAAAATACATTTCTCAAAAACGAAAAAAGTCACACAGGTTTATATATATATATATATATATATATATATATACACAGTATATATAGCATATAGCAAAGATGCAATAAATTGATCGAAAGTGACAGTAAAGACGTATAATTTTACAAGATGTTCATACTTTGATTTAAAAAAAAAAAATTATCTGTGTGCTTCAAAAAAACATGAAAATAAATAAATAAAAACAGCACAAATGTTTACATTTATTTCACTGCAGCATTGCCAAGAAAACTGGGTTAGCTATCTGGCAACTATTTATACTCACCAATGATGCATTTATTTGAGCAAAAATACAAATAATAATAATAATGTGAAATACTTATTCAAGTTAAATAACCTTTTTTTTTTCTATTTCAATATTTTTTATAATGTAATTTATTCCTGTGATGCAAAGATGCATTTTCAGTGTCGCATGATCCTTCCGTAATCTTTTTTAATATGTTGATTTGGTGCTCAAGAAACATTCCTTACTATCAACAAAACAGTTGTGCTGCTAAATGTTTTTGTGGCAACTTGTGGAAATACCTTTTTTTCAGGACTCTTTAATGAACATAAAGTAAATGCATTTACTGTCACTTTTGATCAACAGCTCTTTATATCTTCATATCATCGAAATGATACCTTTTATTTATAAAATGCTTGTCTCATACCCAAAGCACTAGACACACTTTAGTCTTCTATTACTATATTCTATTATTAAACATGACTTCTGACTTTAAAATGTTCTGTCCTCCACTTTTCCCTCTTTTTATTTTAGTATTCCTTTTAGCTCTGCAGTTTTTAGACCTGGCATTGCATCCACCTTGCCTCCCTGTACCCAAAGCTCAATGCCCCTGCCTGTGCAGTACTGTGCCTGATGGGCAGCACTGCTCTCTCTCTCTCTGCATGTGTGTGTCTGCCTGGCACGCTGTCTATAGCCGGTGTCAGTGGTGATGGCAGCCAGCAGCGTGTGGTCCAGCTCCTGTGTGACTATGACTGGCCTCTGGCTCTACTCTCTCCGCCCCACATTGCTCATTCCTCAGGGCTATTCTCCATCTCCCAGCATCCCCTTCGCCTGCCATGAATATCAATCACTTTAATGGGGGAGCTTTCAGATGAAAAAACACTCGGCTAAACTAAACTGGGTCAGTATCCTTTCATTGGTGACAGTTGATGGGACAGGAGGAAGGAAATGGGAAAACAGTCGAGAGAGACAGAGAGATAAATATGTAGATAGAGACATGAACAGATATATATATATATATATATATATATATATATAGAGAGAGAGAGAGAGAGAGAGAGAGAGAGAGAGAGAGAGAGAGAGAGAGAGAGAGATGTTAAGGACACATAGTCCTAGAACAGCGAGGTCTGAGCAGCTGCTGGGCCTCTCACTTCCATTAAGTGAAAAGAGGGCAGAGGGTCAATATAACAAGCGGCAGCACGAGTCATTAACCTGGATAACTAAAAGCCACATCACAGATACAACGCTTAGTGTCTAGTCCTCTCAGAGTTGACACATATCTACTCAGAACAGACTCTAAACATTAGTTTGTACTAAAATAAATAAGATTAACATAATAAACAAAAGCTAAAGAGGCTAAGCTGTTTACTACTAATCATGTTTAGGAACATGTCAAAGCAATAGTTATATTAGCATGGTTTTTCATTTTCATTTTTTGCTATTGGCGGCAGAATAAAAAAATCTAATGGCCACAAAAAAATCGCCAGCCATGAAATTATATTTTAGACCATTTTGGTCTAAAATAATAATGCCATTTTGAAAAATGCTTGATTAACTATATAGTGCTTTTCACAATACTTTATTTAAAATCAGCTTTACAGAAAATCATTGGATGTACAGTATGTAAAGAAGGTCACTGTGTCACTCAAAGCGAGATATGCATATATGACTCAAAAACACACACACACAAAAAAATTATACTTGACAATCAATTTGTGAAATTGTGATTTTTGTTCCTCATATTAACATGTCAGGGGTGTAATCTAAGGAATTTTCTACATTTTTCATCAAGGCTGCATTTATTTGATGGAAAATACAGTGAAAACAGCAATAACAAAGTATGAAAAGTTTAAATAACTGTTTTGTATTTTAATACATTAATAAGACATAATTTATTTCTGTGAAGGAAAACCTGAATTTTCAGCATCATTGCTCCAGTCTTCAGTGTCACATAATCCTTCAGAAATCATTATAATAGGCTGATTTAGCGCTCAAGTAACATTTCTTATTCGTATTACCAGTGTTCAAAACCGTTATATAGCCTAATATCTATGTGGAAACCGTGATCAAATTTTTTCAGTATACTTTAGGATGAATAGAAGGTTCTAAAGAACAGCATTTATTTCAAAATATAAATTTGTGTAACATTATTAAATGTTGATATTGTCACTTTTGATCAATTTAATTGATCCTTGATGAAAAAAAAAAAAAAAAAAAAAAAAAAAAAAAAATATATATATATATATATATATATATATAATTTTTAAACAGTAGCATTTCTTTTTAGTTTTTACTTTATCATCATTTCCCACACCTCCCTTTACGCCTCACACTTTCATAACCACTGCTTTATTGAGATTAATATTCATAATCACAAAAAAACAACAACATTGCTGTGCATCAGTGCTTTTAAACTATACCTGGGAGAAATCCCAAACTAGACAAACCCTGACGCATAATGCATACCATGATATATTAAACACCTGGTTCACCATCTGCTTCCGTACGATACCCTCACACTATGGAGGCAAGTTCACATCGAATGTCACAGCAACAACGCAGACGGTCACAATGTTATAACCCTACCTTTAAGAAATCTTTACAACAAAATATTTACCCAAGAACACATAGTTTCTGATCTTTTTTTAGCTGCAGCATCTAGCATATGTGGAACAGACGGGATACTGACCTTCTAGAGAGCAACCAAACACTTCAAACAATGTTCGAAAACAATATGCTCGATGTATGGCAGCATATGTTATGCATAAGACAAATTTCACAGAGGTCTCGGTCAGCTAGGCCCCGTCCCAAGCAGACGCTGAGGGGTGAAGTGTGGTGTGGAAAGGTAAAGATAGCACTCACCGGTTCTTTAGCTTTCTGTGCTAACACTGCAAACGTGGACAGCTTGCTGCACAGACATTTGGTGTGGGAGACTGCCGGCGATGGGAGCGTTTGGCAGCTCTCTGCGTCCCAGTTTTCTTCGCCAGCCTCTCTGTTGATAGGGTATAACGACAACACACACAAACACACACACAGAAAAAAAAGAATGAATTAATTGGGTCATTCCATGATAGAGAACAGGAGAGACCGTAGTGAGTTGTACGGTGCCATGAGAACTAGTCGATGAACCCCACTCCAAATGCTCTCAGCCACAACGGCCCTCAAGTCCACTGGTCTTGCTTTTATAATGGGCCGTCCTCTCTATTCATCTAGTCTTTCTGCAAATATCTGCTTGTCATAAACACTTTCAGGGTATCATGGCTGTCATATGTGCCTTCCATCATCCTCTTACTCAAAGTGTTCTCAATATGTCCTCAAAATGTCTAGCAGAAGGCAGTTATTTCTGCCTGTATCTGAACTGTAATTATAATTATGTGATTGTTAAATCCTTCTTTCATTTATCCATTAAGAAGTCATCTTTAGTATGCCTATATTTACACTACCATTCAAAAGTTTGAGGTCAATAAGTTATTACTTTTATTAAGGAAGGACACATAAAATGAATCAAGAGTGACGGTAAAGACATTTATAATTTTATAAAATATTCCTAATTCAAATAAATGCTGTTCTATTCATCAGAGAATCCTAAATAAAATGTATCAAAACTATTAAGCAGCACAACTGTTTTTTTCAGCATTGAAAAAATTGTTTTTTTTAAACACGAAATCAAATTTGAATGAAATTTGATTTCTGAAGAATCATGTGACACTGAAGACTGGAGTAATGGCTTTTAAAATTCAACTTTTCCAACACTAAAACAAACTACATTTCAAAATATATTACAATAGAAAACAGCTATTTTAAACTGTAATAATATTTTACAATGCTTTTACTGTATTTCTCTTAAAATAAATGCATTCTTCTTTCAAAAACATTTAATAATTTTACCCACCCCAAACATTGGTAGTGTACATATGCACATTTATGTCATCTGTTTCAAATGCTTTATTTATTTATTTTGTACGTACAAGCTGCCAATGTGACCATGTGAACTTAACATACTCCCACATACGCACATCTTAAGTTCAGAGAATAAATAATGGGAATGGAGGAGGGGGGAGTTTTAAAACTTTTGTTAAATGTAAACTGTAAAGCGTCATGTTGATCCTCAGATTAAACTCACTGCTGAGGCCAGATGGTCGGACTAAGAGGAACTTCTAATTATGGATTCAGCAAATAGTGTATAACAAAAAGCACAACTGATTAAATATGTGTAACATTGTTTCCACAGCTGATAATTCAAGTTCAAAACCTAGTCAAGTCAGATAAGGCTGTACATAACAGGTCAAGTGTTGGGTAATTTTTTCCAGCAGTAAGGGTAGTGCTGTGCTCTTTGCTAGTAACCAATAAATGGTCCATGAATCATCACCATTGTGCCCTTGAGCAAGACACCTACTTAAGTCAACATGAAATCAAAATTCAGAAATTTCTTGTGAGCAATTCATCACTTCATGCTATTCCACAGGAGAAAACACTTTAGCAAATGGCAATTTGTCATGTTGAATTTACAAAGTTACAATGAATGAATCTTTCAAGTGAACAACGAATAAGTGAATTTCATCTACTTCCAAGCAATGATTTGTATTGTAAGCAGTAATAGCCTTTTCAGTTCACTGAGGTCTCTCTTTTGAATTTGACCCTTTTGGAGACTTTCAAATTCTGACTATAGTATATCCAAATAGCCTTACTGAATCTAAATGAGCTTGGCTAGGACAATACCATTTATATACACATTGATGTTGCAAATTCATGTGAAAGATTCCTGAGGACACAGAGTGAGTTTCTGGAGGAATGGTGCACAACTTTTGTGTACCATTACATCCCTAGTAAACATAGAAGAGGTGGTGCATTATTAAAATGCATTTATTTTTATCCTGGTACTTTTATTTTATGGAGTAAAGGAAGCAGGTATGTTAAATGAATATATTAAATTCTGAGTTTATGAGTCTGTAAAGTCTACTCAAGCGGCAAAAATAGAGATAAAACCTAACGTCAATTTATAATTACAAGAATAAATAAATTAGGACAGGAATTGCAAAGATTAATTAAAAAAGGTATGTATAAATAAATAGTTATTTCCTGTAATTATTCATGACTATATTCATTACTATTTTATGTTCCCTCAAGGTCAAAATTGTTTAATCAAACATTTTAAGACAAATTCACTAAATTTGTGTGCAATATTTCTGTTTAAAACTCTGCATCTCAAGCCAGATTTCAGTTTAAGTCAATGTCATTTTTTTTCAATTCAAACTTTCTATGCAAATTAGGCTTGATTTAGATTGAGCTATATTCACTTTTAATTTGCCTGGCACAATTAACACTATGCTATTCCCGCCTGTGGAATTTTGCTTAAAAGAGGCGTTTGTGTACATTTTCAAGCCGTCATGCCAGCAGTGATTCATCAAATGATGGAGAGGCGCATTATAATCAGGCATTTATCCAGGCTTGTGATTTAGATTGCAATTTCAATATTTTAATATGTCAATTCTGGCTTCTAGTTCACAGTGCAGTGATGCTGGACAGGTCTAGTAAAGTATGCCAGATTGCAGTAGTTTGCTGCATGTTTCACAATCTAGTCTCACAACTGCATGATGGGAATTGCACCATGCAAATTTCATTGGGCTTAGGCTAATCAATAAGAAACCCTGTTGGTCTGGTCTGAATGGATCCTGACTTCTATCTTCCCTCTATTCTCTAAGCTATCACTTCAGCAATGCTATTTTGAGAAAGGGCCCTGGTGAACCTTTCCTTCTTTCAATAGAAAACTGTTCCAGACAAAGCTCTGCCCAGGGAGCCATCTTATCTCCGATGGCAGTGGGCAGAATGGGGAGTGTGTCAAGGCAGGAAGTGTTTGTTATTTCCTGCTGGGCGGTCCTCCAAGGGCAGGCAGGTCTGTAATGGTTTAGCCTGGAGTTGTTGAGACACTCGACGAGACACTAGCAATAATGGTCATTTCTTTGATGTCCGTTTGTTTCTTTCTCATTTCATTCAGCACTCTCTTCAGCCTTCAAACCAGCTCTTCCCTGCCCACATCCTGTGTTTTCATTCTCTCAGGCAGAATATCTCTCGTTTCCCCCCTATCTTTAGAAGTCTGAGGACTGAGTGCCTGTCATGCTGGCAGATCACTATGATTTCATTGGCCCATTTATTCTTCCTATTCTCTCAACCGTGTTCTTTGTCTCTTCCCAAACCACTGACTGATTGAATTCAGTTCTTCTCTGCAGTCAGCTAAACACAACTGTATATACCACAGCTTAATGCTGCTCAGAATTGTACACACAGAGTTTGGTTATTTACCTGAGAATGGGAGTTCATCTGACCAGTAGACACAGAAAACAACAATTAACAGCCATCTCGGTAGCTAATTTCATTGCAGGAAACGGGCATATAATTACAGCTCCTATCTACTTGAATGAGGAAAGATGTTTGAATAGCAAATGGCAAAGTAGCAATAAAATCTAAAGACAATGGAGCTATAGAATTTGCTCAAATCATGCTAACAAAATATTTTACAGGATGGTCTTATACAGAAATACAGAAAAAAAATATGAGATGGGAGAATAAATTAGTTTAATTTCAATGTTAGTTTTGTGTTCGCTTGCAAAAACTTTGCTTTTGCATTCCCCCAAGAAACTTTGTATTTTCTTGCAACACTTTTAAGCGTGATAGCAAAAGTGATAATGGTAATAATATGAGGTAAAGAGGAGGAAAGCATTTATTTTAGTCTCATTCCTTCCTGTTTTCAAGTGAATGCAGGTACAATATTGACCAAAAAGTTGCAGCCAGGTCTGCTCTGATAGACTAAACAATGTTTAATGCTATTTAGCGAGCTAACAATAATACATAGCCATATTATTATGTATAGTCAAGATCACAAAATAAATGAATAGTTCACCCAAAAATGAAAGTTGTGTTAATAAGTTTGTATAAGTTTGTTATGTTGAACACAATATAAGATATTTTGAAGAATTTTGAAGAACCAAACAGTTGTTGGTCCCCATTGACTTCCATAGTAGGAAAATAAATACTATGGAAGTCAATGGGGACCATCAACTGTTTGATTACCAGCATTCTTCAAAACATCTTCTTTTGTGTTCTACATAAGAAAGAAACTTGGTAACAAGTTATTTTAGGGTATCTTAACTAGTTGGTTATTAGCATGAATATTATTAGAATATTAGCCATTTATTAGTGCAAATTAAGCACATATTAATGCCTTATTCTACATGACCTTATTCTACATCCCTAATCCTATCCAACACCTAAACTTAACAACTACCTTACTAACTATTAATAAGCAGCAAATTAGGTCATAGTTAATAGTGAATAAGTGTTCCCTATTCTAAAGTGTTATCAGAAATTCATACAGGTTTGAAACAACAATGAAGGTGAATAAATGACAACATTTCTATCCCTTTAAGCTTCTCAACTTTTAAAAGAAAGGTTCCTATTTTCAATATCTTTTGTCGTTGACATTAATGTTTCTCAAATTAAATCTCCTGGCACAAGTTGTGTCTGTCATACTGTATACGATTTACACAGATGGACAGACTGTGTGACTGTGACATGCTTTTATCCTCCAAAGTCACTAACAAAACTACACAAGGTAAAATAAAATATAATCCAGACTACATAAATATGGGTGCAATCAATAAGAAAATAGTCTGTGCTAACCACAATGCATTTTGTGCAGTGAACAGTTGGCTGCCAAGAGCATAAAATCATAAAAACTCAATTTAACAATTCAAACAATTTTGAAACTGTATTTGGTCGCTGCTAGACATCCAATGTAAAGTCTGTTGAGCATCACTGATTTAGGTGACTCATTCCCGCATTTAAATGCAGCTGCAATGCTCAGAGCTTGGCAGTGCATACATGTTCTAGGAGGGATGGCAAAAAACAGGAGAAAGATGTTTAAAACCCTTAAATGTGACAGAGAAGAGAGTCATATAACATGCTAGGACACAAGAGCTGTACACATTAAGTAGCAGAACCCTGACGGGACACTCAGAACCACTGCTGATACCAAAGGATCTCATTAATAACAATGATGGGGCTGCATGCAGAGATGCAATGCATACTGTTACCACAAAAACAACATGATAATTGAAAACAACCCAAACAATAGTGCATATTTACACATATTACATTTAGGCATAACTAACCCTCTTTGCCTCTTTCTTGTATAAACAGTAAGACAGTAGCAATATTAGAAAATGTTGCAAGCTGGAATCAAACCTGCAAGATCACTATCGCTCAACATGCACTTACTCAACACATTCTATATCACTTACCATCAGAGGACAGGGAGAAGACTTCTTTGGGGATGAATAATTTGTCGTCTGCAGAACGTGCCCAGTCTTTCATTCCTCTCCTCCCCTTCATGGGGAAGTTGATGTCACTGGAAACGGCCGAAACTGGTTCTCGCTGGATGGTGATTACTGACAGAACCAGAGAAAGACAGATTAACAGTCTTGAAAGTTCAAATATAAACGCTTCATGGAAGTAACTTTAAGAGATCTGCACTGCAGGCAAACATGGCCTTTATTTGTGGCACTTTAGTGGATGCCATGGGAACTTACTGAGGTTGTTGGTGACGACCAGAAAGCTCTGGAACGGCTTTTGAGCCTCTCCAATTAGATGAATGAAGTCTTCCACAACTCGCATCAGTAACACAGAACCCGGAGAGACCTAGAAGGAAGTTACACAATCACAAAAATACACATACAAAAAGAAGAAATGAGGTTTAGTTCAATTTTGGGTATGATCTCTGAAACATAAACTACCTTTAAAAAGTTTGGGGTCAATAATGCTTTTATTCATCAAGGATGCATTAAATTGATTAAAAGCGGCAGTGAAGATATTTATAATGTTACAAAAAATATATATTTCAAATAAATGCTTTTAAACTCTATTCATTAAAGCATTCTGAGAAAAGAAATGTATCACTGTTTCAACAAAAAATGATAATAAGAACTGATAATAAGAAATGTGTTCTTGTTTTATGAGCACACAATCAGCACATTAAGAATGATTTAAAGATTCAGCTTTGACCTAAATATATATATAGTAATATATATATATAATATATATATATATATATAATATATATATAATATATATATATATATATATAGATGGATGGATGGATAGGCCCCAAACTTTTGAATGGCAGTGTACATAAATAGCACTCATAATTACCAGACAAACACCATTAAATGTCCATAAACTGTTTATTGCAAAAAACAAAAGTTTGGCTTATAACTGTCAACAGTAAAAAGCTGTTCCCTGTCGATACTCCACTCGTACTGCGTCTTGATGAAGACGCATATGGGAAAAAGCCTTTTTTCTCCTGAACTGAAGTCTTATTCAATCAAGCAGTGAAACTGCACGACTATTGGTTCGTGCAGTGGTAAAAAACGAACCAATGGGTCGGCAGCGGAGCTGCACGAACCTATGGCGACGATTCCCGCCAGATCCCGCCAAAATGGGCAAGGCATCTGGCTATATAAGCGGTCGTTTCGCCATAGGATCCTCAGATTTCTTCTCCTTCAGCGACGACGACTTCGTCTACACTGACCCAGAAGCCTACTCGCCGTTGACACGCCTCGCAGCTGGACCCAGCGACCTCGATCTGCTCGGCTGATCCGCCAATTTCTACGCACCCCAGCATCGCAGCAGTTCTGGTCCCGTTCGCTGCCGCCATCCGGCGATTCTCACGTAAGTTTCTAAAAGAGCAAATCGGCGTTCTAATGCCGCGCCGTTACTGCGGCTCGTGCAGGTCTCCCCTGCACGCCGATGACGGTCACAGCGAGTGTGTTTCCTGCTTGGGGAAATCCCATGCAGATTCCGCGCTCGCTGGCTCTGATTGTTCTCACTGCGAGAGCATCAGTCTCGCCTCTCTGCGCTCGCGGATCGCTTTCTTTTCAGAGAGTGACCCCGCCCCTCGCGCCCTCCCGTTTTCTTCCTCCCAGGGACCTGTGAGGAAAAAACAGCGGGGCAGAGGATCTCAGCGCCCGGTTGAGAGCGAGCTCACGCCGGCTCAGATCCCGCATGTCTCGCTCTCGCCACACAGAGAGGTTTCTCCCGTCCTTTTTTTCCAACCTGACCAGCATCTCTCTGCAAGCGCGAGCGATCTGGTCTCGTTCGGGGGAAGTGACGATGAGCTGGCCAATGACAGCATGTCACTGGCAGCTTCAGATGCTGAGGAGCTGTCGGGCTCGATAACTGACCCCGCCCCCTCACGTTTGCCCGCGCCCAGCGCCGCCAAAGCCGGGATGGATGCCGAACTTTTCCGTGTCCTCTCAAAAGCGGTTAAAGAGCTGGGTTTGGAGTGGTCTCCACCAGAGGAGCCCTTTCGCAGCCGTCGGGATGAGTGGTTCCTGCCGGGGCGCCGTCAGGCCCCTCAGCAACGACCCTCGCCGTTCTTCACTGAAGTTCACAATGAGCTCACGAGATCTTGGCGTTCCCCTTACTCTGCCCGCCTCCGTACTTCCACTTCATCCGCCCTCACCATAATTGACGGCGCTGAAGAAAAGAGGTATGAGAGGATGCCTCAACTAGATGAGTCAGTGGCTGCACATCTCTGCCCACCCACTGCCATCGGCTGGAAGGCGAAGGCCAGTCACCCGTCCAAGTCATGCAGGACCACTTCAGCACTCGCTGGATGCTCCTACGCTTCAGCTGGACAGGCGGCTGAAGCAGCCCGCGAAGCCTGCACCTGCCATTTCCGCCCCTCAGTCTGCCAAGACCCCCGACCCAAGATAGCATTGGACCCTGGGCCTCCGGTGTCCTCCTGATCTGCAGGACAGGAAGAGGAGAGAGTCGAGTCCCGCGCGGCCGGACCGCCCACCAAAAGGCCTCTCTTAAGAAACCTCTTTTCACCCCGTTCTCTCCCGGGTGCAGAGGGAATTGTGTTTGTTGCTACAGGGCCCGTACAAGCACCCATGCAACCGTCCGCTGTGACAGTGGAAAAAATAAAACACAAACATTCTCGAAAAGAGAGCAATTTTCCTCTTCCTTCCCTCGCGAGTGCCCTGCCTCCGTGCAGCCGGCCACTCGAGTTTATCCAACCCCTTGCCACGTGGGCTGAGGCCTGGCAGGCCATCCCCGGAGTGTCAGATTGGGTTATGGGGATAATAAAACGAGGTTATTCACTCCAATTCGCTCGAAGACTCCCGCGTTTCAGCGGTGTGGTCTCCACCTCGGTGCAGGGCGAGAACGCTTGTGTTCTACGCTCAGAGGTGATGACGTTGCTGGAAAAAGGAGCCATAGAAATGGTTCCGCCAGCTCTGAGCGAGTCAGGCTTTTACAGCCGTTACTTCCTCGTCCCCAAGAAGGATGGCGGCCTCCGGCCCATCCTCGATCTCAGATGCCTAAATCACACCCTAATGATACGGCCGTTCAGGATGATCACGCTGAAGCAGATCCCCTCGCAGATTCGCACAGGGGACTGGTTCTGTTCTCTGGACCTGAAAGACGCATACTTTCACATCCAGATAGCCACCCATCACAGACGATTCTTGAGATTCGCCTTCGAGGGAGTGGCTTACCAGTACGCGGTCCTACCCTTTGGGCTGTCTCTGGCCCCCCGTACTTTTACGAAGAGCATGGACGTGGCTCTTTCACCTCTGAGACAGATGGGAATCCGCATTCTCAACTACCTCGACGACTGGCTCGTTCTGGCCCAGTCAGAGGTGGAACTTTCACACAGAACCCTCATCCTCAGCCACTTAGAGCGCCTGGGGCTCAGGGTCAATTTCGCCAAAAGCGCACTGTCTCCCAGCCAACGAGTATCGTTCCTGGGTACAGTTCTGGACTCAGCTTGCATGAGAGCGGTGATAGCGCCAGAACGCGCTCTGGCCATTCAGAAACTCGCGGCCACCTTCAAGAGCGACACCGCTCGCCCACTCAAAGCGTTTCAGAGAATGCTGGGCCTCATGGCCGCTTGGAAATGCTAGCAGTTTGTCGAGCCTGCCAGTTTTTCCTGCTGGACCTAATAGGACGCCATGTGCTGATTCACTCAGACAACATGTCCGTGGTGTCCTATATAAATCACCAGGGAGGTGTCTCCTCGAAGCGCCTCTTTATTCTGGCAGAGCGCCTTCTGGAATGGGCTCAGCTCAACCTGCGCTCGCTGAGGGCAGCACACTTGCCGGGCAGACTGAACCAAGGAGCGGATATGTTATCTCGGAGCAATGTCCCCTCAGATGAGTGGATGCTCCATCCGCAGGTGGTTCAGAAGATCTGGAAGACCTTTGGCAAGGCAGAAGTAGACCTTTTCGCCTCCAAAGACAACTCTCACTGCCCAACTTTTTATTCGAAGGACAGTGACGCGTTGGCCCACGACTGGCCCAACCTCCTCCTTTATGCATTCCCCCCGATCGCCCTGCTTCCACAGGTCATCAGGCGTGTCAGGGAACAGGGTCACAAGGTGCTATTGGTGGCCCCCTTGTGGAGGAACCAACCTTGGTTGTCAGCGCTGACTCAGCTACTGACAGCAGCCTGGCCCGTGCCCCTGAGACGGGATCTCCTCTCTCAGGCGAACGGAACGATATGGCACCCTCGACCCGAGCTGTGGGCTCTCTACCTTTGGCCGCTGAACACGAGCCTACCGGCCTCCCAGAGCAAGTGTTAAACACCAATTCTGAGGCTAGAGCCCTGTCTACGAGATGCCTCTATGCCCTTAAGTGGTCTGTTTTCTCCACTTGGTGCCTCAACCGTGGTGAAAACCCCTCTACCTCTGAATTAGCGGTGGTTCTGTCCTTTCTGCAGGAACTGCTAGATAAAGGACGTTCTCACTCTACACTCAAGGTGTTCGTTGCAGCTATAGCGGCCTTTCATGCCCCTATAGCGGGCCAGTCGGTAGGCAGCGACAACTCAGTTGTCCTTTTCTGAAGGGAGCCAGGAGGTTGAATCCACCTCGGCCCCTTACTGTCCCTACATGGGATCTGCCCACTGTACTGAGGGCCTTGAAAGGCCCTCCCTTTGAGCCGCTACAGTCTACGAACCTCCGGTCACTTTCGCTGAAAACTGCTCTGCTACTAGCACTAGTGTCGGTTAAGCGAGTTGGAGACCTGCAGGTGCTCTCTATTAACCCTGCCTGCCTGGAATTCGGGCCTAACGACTCCAAGGTCGTCCTGAAACCAAGGCATGGTTACGTACCTAAGGTACTTTCAACCCCGTTCAGAGCTCAGGTCATCACGCTCTCCGCCCTTCCTCCGTCTGAGGAGAACCGGGAGTTATCCTTGTTATGCCCTGTCAGAGCTCTGAGAATCTACTTTGAGCGTTCCGCCCCTTTTAGGCGTACGGAACAGCTCTTTGTTAGCTTCTGTAACCGCGCCAAAGGGCATCCGGTCACGAAGCAGAGACTCTCTAAGTGGATAGTGGATGCTGTCATGCTGGCATACTCTTCTTTGGGCCTGCAATGCCCCATTGGAGTACGAGCCCATTCGACTAGAGGCATCGCCTCGTCATGAGCATGGTCTAGCGGTGTGTCCATTACAGAGATTTGTGCGGCGGCTGGCTGGGCCACGCAGTCCACATTTGCTAGGTTTTATAACCTGGACATACCGGCCTAACAGGCCAGAGTCCTCTCTGCTTAGATGAGCTTGTATACATACACTGTGGGAACAATCCTGTTAGAGATTTCTTGACCGCAATGCGCTCAGGCTCTCTGATTGGCACCCTGCATACTCCGGTTAACTGAGTATACAGGAGTCATATGGAACGATCATCCAGGCCGAGCATGACCTCTATGAGTTTAGCTCGCTTTAGCCTAAAGTATACTACTTACTTCCCTATGGGCATTAATGCTTATGGAGGTATATACAGTCGTTCATCTACCCTAGCACGGCGTGATTGAATTGAGTTCCCATATACGTCTTTATCAAGACGCAGTACGAGTGGAGTATCGACAGGGAACGTACTCGGTTACTATCGTAACCTCGGTTCCCTGAGATACGGAATGAGTACTGCATACTTTGCCGTGCCAGGTAGCTGCACGACTCAGTCGTCGCTTCAGTCGAAGTAACCTGAGGATCCTATGGCGAAACAACCGCTTATATAGCCAGATGCCTTGCCCATTTTGGCGGGATCTGGCGGGAATCGTCGTCATAGGTTCGTGCATCTCCGCTGCCAACCCATTGGTTTGTTTTTTACCACTGCACGAACCAATAGTCGTGCAGTTTCACTGCATGATTGAATAAGACTTCAGTTCAGGAGAAAAAGGCTTTTTCCAAAATGCGTCTTTATCAAGACGCAGTACTCGTTCCGTATCTCAGGGAACCGAGGTTACGACAGTAACCGAGTACGTTTGTTACTGAAAAAACAATAACTTCTGCTTTCAAATATTTTTAATTTTCAGTGCAATTTTTACAGCCAAATCGTGATAGTTTGTGATGCAGCCGTGAAACGACGATGGAAAATAATCATCCACATGTGAGATGAGGCACAGTATATACCGTTATCCCTCTGTTCTCCTCTCTGTCATGTTTATAAATTGGTAGCATGATTTAATTCACTAGTCCTTTGTTCCAGAAAACAATGTGCCACTTGCACATTTCACAGTGAAGTTCATCTGTACACGGAGTCCATTTCTCAATCTAATTGGAATTTTACTCTTCCTTCCCATGTATGGAAAAAAAAAGCCATTCGTGATTGTCTGAGGAATGTGGTGTTGCTCCATGCCATAGGGGACTCAATTTATAGTATTTATACACTTCTGGTTTGCATTAGCTTTGAATTTATCCCAAATGAAACGTATTGTAATATGTGGCAGATGGTGATTTCATATGCATCCAGACTAAGACAAAGCAGATTGGTGCTCGTTGCTGGTTTGAAATAAATTGGAGGGGAACTGACATAATTCTTCCCAAACAGACTCCTGGTATATTTCACAAAAACAACCTAATTTCCTTAGTCTGAGGAAATATGCTGGTTGACTGAAAATCTTTATCTTGGAGGTTGAGTTCGGTTGTCTCTGATCATTCTGATTGGTAAATTGTGACTTCAGTGAAATATATGAATACATATTTTTCAGTACAATGAAAATTAAACTATAATTGATTGTTTACCCTGAAAGCCAATCTTCTACATTAGCACAGTGTTAGAGACAACAGTCTCTACATGGTACTAACATGGTACTATATGCAAAAAAAACAAACAAACATGGTATTAATGTGGTATTGTGTAAAACAGGGTCACCAAGTTCGGTCCTGGAGGGCCGGTGTCCCTGCAGAGTTTAGCTCCAACCCTAATTAAACACACCTGAAGCAGCTAATCAAGCTCTTACTAGGTATACTTCAGACTTCCAGGCATTTGTGTTGAGGCAAGTTGGAGCTAAACTCTGCAGGACACCGCCCTCCAGGATCAAGTTTGATGACCCCTGGTGTAAAACAACATGTTAATACCACAATATTCTTAAGTATAATCTACAATAGTTTTGAAAGATTGTATATTCATATTTATATTCATAGAATCCCTGATATTATTAAAGCTTTTGCACAAATAAACATGCTTTTATATATGTACAAAAAAAATGGTAGAACAATGAAACCATGCCCAAACTACATATCTCGCGAACATGTACCAAGAAATGTACCATGGTCCTCTTGAATGATTACCATATTCATTTACCATTATTTAGTAAAGATACAATGATTGTATTATCACGTGTACTTTGTGACTCTCTTGAAACTGAACAGTTTTATGCTTGGGTTTATATTTATTCATATGCAAACTCAAGATTTCTCTGCTAAAAATAGCTTTTGTTATTTGTCCACTTTGTAAGTGTACAGATGGTGTGGCAAAGCTCTGTTACTGAAGCGCATCAAGGCTAAGACAATCGCAAACACATGAACAAACACACACTGTATATTCAGTAACAGACATACAGTATTAACAGTGAGAGGCTGTGATGTGTGAACCTGAACAAGTGTCATGTTTATGTAAAAATTATTCTACTGTTTTCAGAACCTCACTGTAACTGAAAATTGGCACTAAAAATATATGTATATAGGCTTGTTCACAAACAGAATTTGTGAACATCATATTTTCTCTTTAACTAGGCAAATTATCCATTTAGAGTCAAAATGAAATCAGAAACATCGCTGTTTACTTTCCTGCATGTCCCTGCTCTTACTGTGATTGATTAATCAGTGTAAGTTATTTGAAAGAGAAAGAAATTGTAAAGTTTAATCAAAAAGTTATAACTTGAGTTTCAGCTGTCACAGTCTATTGGATAATATTGTCAAGTGCTAAATGCGGTAACTTGCAATCATATGCAGTGCCCATTTTTCACTTTCCAATCAGTTCCAGATATACAGTATACTGCTGAAAGTTTGGTGTCAATGATGCAATAATTTGATTAAAAGTGGCATTGCTGTATCATGTTAAAAATGTTTGTTTTGTTATATTTTTATTGTTTAAATTGTATTTTTAACTAAATAAATGCATATTTGGTGATCATAATAATAATAAATATTACTATATAACAACAACAACAACAACAACAATAATAATAATAATAATAATAATAATTACTACTAATAAAATATATATTTTTAAACATATCTTACAAATCGTTTGTTTTGAATGGTAGTGTATATAAACAAATCAAAATTAAGTTCTGCCCTAATATCCTTTTTCATTGTCACATAAGTCACATTTTGGTAAAATATATGAAAGTAAAATGTATAAAAAAAATAAAAAAAAACATTTCATATAAGTTCCAAACTTTCACCACCCTTTTTCCCACTGTCCCCATCTGTCGTTATTGTATAAATGGGAAAAGTATTTTAAGATAAAAAATGAAACACTTCCCCTTTATTCTGGCAGACAGAATGAGCATTGAGGGGACACGGTGAACACTCCAGCAGGCTCGCAGGAGAAGATGATTATTTACAGAGCAGGGAGAGCAGGAGGTGTGTCAACGATTTGCCTGCTCAACTGTGCTTTAACACCAAAATCTGGCTCAGTCACGCTGAGCTAAGCACCTGGCGCCCACATACATACACAAACATAAACGTTCACTGGAGTCACGAGCATGTGCCGCACAGACTTTGCACCGTATGTGACCATTAGTCACCATTACCTCCACATATCTCAAGTCTATAATTTAAAAAAAAATAACTTCACTTGCACATGTACAGTATGAAGGAACCTCTATACATTTGGACAGTAAGCGACATCAGTGACTACAGTGCACTATAATGGCTGCACAGTGCATTATGGGAGCAGAAGGCATCAGGCACTCATTTTGGCATAGAAATGGCACAGTTGTATTGCACAATATTGTATTTCGAAAATTAATACAGGCATATTTTGGATGGTTGGCAGGTCTATAATTACTATGCATTTATTGAAATTTTTGAAGGTTTTTGAAAGAAGTCTCCTATGCTCACCAAGGCTGCATATATTTACCAAAAAATACAATAAAAAAACAGTAATATTGAGAAACATTTTTACAATTTAAAAGAATATTTTTCTATTTAAATATATTTTAAAATGTAATTTATTCCTGTGATGCAATGCTGAAGTTTCAGCAGCCATTACTCCAGTTTTCAGTGCCTTATGATCCTTCAGAAATCATTCCACTATGTTAATTTGGTGCTCAAGAAATATTTTAATGCTGAAAACAATTGTGCTGCTTTCTCTCTCTCTTTCTCTCTTTTTTATTTTTGGAAACTGATAAATTGTTTTGATGAATAGAAAGTTTGTTAAGCCTTTTTCGTCTTATCAGAAAAATAATAGCATAATAATATATCGGTAACACTTTAGTATAGGGACCAGTTCTCACTATTAACTAGTTGCTTATTAGCATGCCTATTATTAACATATTGACTGTTTATTAGTACTTATAAAGCACATATTCTGCATGACCATATTCTAGACCCTTAATCCTACCAAATATCTACACTTAACAACTACTTACTAACTATTAATAAGCAGCAAATTAGGAGTTTATTGAGGCAAAAGTCACAGTTATTGGTTTGTTAATAGCAAGAATTGACCCTTAAAATAAAGTGTGACAAACAGTTAGATGTGACAGGTCTGTTCAAATCCACACCTCTAAATGTGAGCAATAATAATATGCTCGCCTTAGCAAGCTCAACTACAAATTGGTACATAAAGTAAGACTTATTTAAGCGTTTTTTGCTATTTCACCCATAAAAATTGAAATAAGAATGGATGTATTTGGAAACCCTGACAGGATGCGCACTAGAACTCTGGACTGAAAAGCATAACGATGCCATAATGTGTCAGTAATTTGACATTACCAGAAAATGTGTATGCTCTTAAGTGGGTCAGAATATGATCTCCTGCAGATAGTTCAGGCCTCAGGGTATGAGTGGGTCTTCACCAGAAAAAAATAAGGCTTCATGGATGGTTGAGTTGAGTTGAGGAAAGTTTATTACCATGCAGAAGTGTCCTGGCTTGACATCAAAGTCACCATGGACCTCACTGCAGAGCATCTAATGTCAAATAGTGTCTAATGGAGCAGTGTAATGCAAAGAGGCAGCTCTAAGAGCACATCCCTTTCCCAACACACTTCACAGTCGGCTTCTATTACATCCAAAGCCAGTCTGATTACATCTGTTGTTAATCTGTGAGATCAGACCTGGCTTTGATGACACAGCTCTGTCTGAGGGGAAATTAAAATGGCACTGATATGAATAGTTGTGCTCTTTGGTCGGATATTTGCATGTGTCTTGCGAGAGGCGAGGAAGGATATTTTACCTGGTGAGCGTCTTCCCACTTCTCAAGGTTTTCAACATCCAATATTAAGCTGACAATCTGGAAGAATTTCTGAAATAAAAAAAAAAAAATCAGTAAAGAAAAAACGATGGAAACTGTGTGACGAAAGAATGAAAAAAATGGAGAAATGCACTTTGATGTTGTGTATCTGTTACTCTGCACTGCAAATGAATGAATATATATATATATATATTTATATATATATAATATATATTAGTGCTGTCAAAATTAGCGCATTAAAGTAGGCAATTCATTTTTTCAGTTTAAAGCGTTACAATTATTTAACGCCGTTAACGCAGGGGTGGAGCCTATGGGTTGGCCATCTCACTCATATCTTCTGTTTCTGCCTCTCTTTTTCTTGACAAGAAGTGCATTTATTCAGTCGAAGAAAGTTTTTACGAGCACATCAATCCGGAGACGTTTCAGAGACGCGCGCTCCAGCTTCACTTCGGCGGCAGGCGCGAGTCAAACAGTGCGGTAACCGGTGCGCGCGTGTAGCCTGTATCAGTTCATATCAAAGCGCAAAATAAACTACGTGCATGCAATGTCGTGGTCAGTTAAGGCATGAAGTTACCAAAAAGTCGAGTAAAGCTGCCTTAAAACGGTGCGTGCATGTAATATGTTAGATATGAGTTACATTAAGAACATGTCTCTGAAATGGTTTTCCAAACTGTCCTGGAGCATCCCAGCACTGTCTCCCTCATCTAACACACCCGATTTAACTCGTCAGCTCATTAGTAGAGACTGAAATGGGTCCGAACTGAAATGGGTCAGAAAAGGTGATGAGAGTTGAGAGAAAACAGGATGCGTGTCAGATCCGCGTCACGTTCAGCAGCGGCAGCTCTTAAAGAAATAGCAGCCAAAACAACCTAACAATCAGCTGCAGTGATGTCTGTTCATCAAGAATAAAAGAAAAAAGAGGAAATCAATAACTTTTATATAGCTGTAAGTATTTATCTGTATTAAGTTTAGAATTTAGTGTTTGATAACTTTATTAAATTTCTGTATATTTCTGCTGAGGGGCACAGGTATCCTAGCTAAATATAACATTTATTATCATGGGTTTATGTGAAGATTGTTTAAAGTTAACTTAAATTAGAAGTTATTTTTCAAGTCTAATAAATGTTAAAATTGATAGCTCTTAATTATAATGTAATGTTTAATGGCTATAGTCAATGGATAAATATTAGGGTACATTTTTTATAGGGAAATCAGTATTACTTGGTATCAGTGATACTGGCCTTCAGTCATAAAAAAGATGCCATTAAACAAATATAATAAAAAATATGTTGTTTGTACATTAATTTGAAGATTTAATGTGAAATTATTGCAATATAAAAGTATATTTAAAAACTTTAAAGTTAGGTGGGATTAATTGCAATTAATTTCAGAAAAAAGTGTGTGATTAATTCTTTTTTTTTTTTTTTATCGATTGCCAGCACTAATACATATATATATATATATATATGAAGAATTTGGTCCAAAATGCGATAGACGCCATTTAAAAAAAAAAATAATAATTTCCGCCAAAATCAGTATTGTATCTGGTCGGTATTGAAAAGTACATTTTTAATTTTACGCAAAATGATATATCCGCCAAGTTATTCTGTCATGTTTTCTCCCTTTCTTTCCAAACGGCGACAAACGCCAGTCTCCGTTCTCTGCAGAATGCTATAAATCCACTCAACCAATCACAGCGCAACAATCCACGCATTGTAAACAGTAATGGCGGCACTTTGAATACACCCGGCATCCTAGTTTTCCTCATCTACTTTGTACTTTGTGATCAATAAACAAACTTAGGGCTGTACGATAAATTGCATGTGGTTGTCATGCACATCTCGTCAGTAAAGCCGGTTCTGTGATCTCCATCACATGCTTTCAGATGGATACACAGAGCCGTACATCACTGTTAAGCTATGCAATATCACGTACATAATCGTAGATGAGTCGCATTCGATTATGAACACGATATTGCGTAGTTTGTCAGTGTAAGTGTTTTTATTAATGCCATTTATGTTTTTGTTAATACAGCGTATATCACTAGTCAACTAAATTAATGTAACATGGCAAAGATGAATGCACTTTTGTAAATTAAATGTAAGGGAAATGTAATTTTAGAATTTCTGTGGTCAAATGTGATGTTGTTCATGTTCTTGTTCATGATGAAATTTTATTTTATTGTTGTAATTAATTTAGAGCATTAACAAGATGACCCCTTGAATTCATTTTGGGGGCGATGACTGATTGAATGTCTTTTTAGTCCAGTGCCTGTATATAGTATTGACCAAGTTCAGAGGCTGTCATAAGTGGATCAACTTACTATGTTGTGTATTTTCAACAGTTTCAATATGAAACTTTTATATTGATTCAATGGATTTATTGCATTTTGGGAAAAAAAATAAATAAATTATAATAAATCTTTGAAAATCAAAATCTGGATTTGAATCTTTAATGTTATTATAACCTAAAGATACAATGTGAAAGTTTGAAACAGAAAAAAGTGGTTTTCATCTTGCCACTTTCTTGGTAAAGAAAGCACATTTTTACTCAAATTAATCAAAATGGATTTATAGCATTTTGGAACCAAACTCTTCATATATATATATATATATACAGTATATATTTAAAAAATATATATATCTAAAAAAATAAAACAAGACACAGTAACTTTAATAAAAGTAAAATGCTTTCAGAGAAACTTCTACTTTTAAATTAAATCTCTAATTGACTTCTATATATATATTTTAAATATACATAAAATTTGTATACCCAATTTGCAATTGTTTTATGTAAAAATATCACATAAATCTAATTCAAAGAGAAATTCAAGATTTCAAAATAAATATTAATATATTCATGCTTCTTGAGTAAATGCATCTAAATTCATATCATTTACATATTATTTACTGGAAGAAATGAAAAATATAACTATGTAGTTGACACGTCAAGCATTGCTCTAAATCCTATATATAATAAATGCCACTAGATGGAGTATATGCATTTTTTGCACTTTGATGTTGTGAATCTGTTACTCTGCACTGCAAAAAATAATTTATTTATTGAGTACTTTGTCTTAATAGATATATGCAAAAAGGTATAAATTGTCTAAAAACTAACACAAATTTGAAACAAGATACCTTAACTAAAAATATGTAAGATATAAATGAAGAAATGTTAGATATATTTTATTCTAATTTATTTTTGAAATACATTTAATTTTCATACCCAAATAGCATATTTTTCTTGTTTTAAGCATGACATACAACAAGCCCTGTTGGTCTGGTCTGAATGGATCCTGACTTCTATCTTCCCTCTATTCTCTAAGCTATCACTTCAGCAATGCTATTTTGAGAAAGGGCCCTGGTGAACCTTTCCTTCTTTCAATAGAAAACTGTTCCAGACAAAGCTCTGCCCAGGGAGCCATCTTATCTCCGATGGCAGTGGGCAGAATGGGGAGTGTGTCAAGGCAGGAAGTGTTTGTTATTTCCTGCTGGGCGGTCCTCCAAGGGCAGGCAGGTCTGTAATGGTTTAGCCTGGAGTTGTTGAGACACTCGACGAGACACTAGCAATAATGGTCATTTCTTTGATGTCCGTTTGTTTCTTTCTCATTTCATTCAGCACTCTCTTCAGCCTTCAAACCAGCTCTTCCCTGCCCACATCCTGTGTTTTCATTCTCTCAGGCAGAATATCTCTCGTTTCCCCCCTATCTTTAGAAGTCTGAGGACTGAGTGCCTGTCATGCTGGCAGATCACTATGATTTCATTGGCCCATTTATTCTTCCTATTCTCTCAACCGTGTTCTTTGTCTCTTCCCAAACCACTGACTGATTGAATTCAGTTCTTCTCTGCAGTCAGCTAAACACAACTGTATATACCACAGCTTAATGCTGCTCAGAATTGTACACACAGAGTTTGGTTATTTACCTGAGAATGGGAGTTCATCTGACCAGTAGACACAGAAAACAACAATTAACAGCCATCTCGGTAGCTAATTTCATTGCAGGAAACGGGCATATAATTACAGCTCCTATCTACTTGAATGAGGAAAGATGTTTGAATAGCAAATGGCAAAGTAGCAATAAAATCTAAAGACAATGGAGCTATAGAATTTGCTCAAATCATGCTAACAAAATATTTTACAGGATGGTCTTATACAGAAATACAGAAAAAAAATATGAGATGGGAGAATAAATTAGTTTAATTTCAATGTTAGTTTTGTGTTCGCTTGCAAAAACTTTGCTTTTGCATTCCCCCAAGAAACTTTGTATTTTCTTGCAACACTTTTAAGCGTGATAGCAAAAGTGATAATGGTAATAATATGAGGTAAAGAGGAGGAAAGCATTTATTTTAGTCTCATTCCTTCCTGTTTTCAAGTGAATGCAGGTACAATATTGACCAAAAAGTTGCAGCCAGGTCTGCTCTGATAGACTAAACAATGTTTAATGCTATTTAGCGAGCTAACAATAATACATAGCCATATTATTATGTATAGTCAAGATCACAAAATAAATGAATAGTTCACCCAAAAATGAAAGTTGTGTTAATAAGTTTGTATAAGTTTGTTATGTTGAACACAATATAAGATATTTTGAAGAATTTTGAAGAACCAAACAGTTGTTGGTCCCCATTGACTTCCATAGTAGGAAAATAAATACTATGGAAGTCAATGGGGACCATCAACTGTTTGATTACCAGCATTCTTCAAAACATCTTCTTTTGTGTTCTACATAAGAAAGAAACTTGGTAACAAGTTATTTTAGGGTATCTTAACTAGTTGGTTATTAGCATGAATATTATTAGAATATTAGCCATTTATTAGTGCAAATTAAGCACATATTAATGCCTTATTCTACATGACCTTATTCTACATCCCTAATCCTATCCAACACCTAAACTTAACAACTACCTTACTAACTATTAATAAGCAGCAAATTAGGTCATAGTTAATAGTGAATAAGTGTTCCCTATTCTAAAGTGTTATCAGAAATTCATACAGGTTTGAAACAACAATGAAGGTGAATAAATGACAACATTTCTATCCCTTTAAGCTTCTCAACTTTTAAAAGAAAGGTTCCTATTTTCAATATCTTTTGTCGTTGACATTAATGTTTCTCAAATTAAATCTCCTGGCACAAGTTGTGTCTGTCATACTGTATACGATTTACACAGATGGACAGACTGTGTGACTGTGACATGCTTTTATCCTCCAAAGTCACTAACAAAACTACACAAGGTAAAATAAAATATAATCCAGACTACATAAATATGGGTGCAATCAATAAGAAAATAGTCTGTGCTAACCACAATGCATTTTGTGCAGTGAACAGTTGGCTGCCAAGAGCATAAAATCATAAAAACTCAATTTAACAATTCAAACAATTTTGAAACTGTATTTGGTCGCTGCTAGACATCCAATGTAAAGTCTGTTGAGCATCACTGATTTAGGTGACTCATTCCCGCATTTAAATGCAGCTGCAATGCTCAGAGCTTGGCAGTGCATACATGTTCTAGGAGGGATGGCAAAAAACAGGAGAAAGATGTTTAAAACCCTTAAATGTGACAGAGAAGAGAGTCATATAACATGCTAGGACACAAGAGCTGTACACATTAAGTAGCAGAACCCTGACGGGACACTCAGAACCACTGCTGATACCAAAGGATCTCATTAATAACAATGATGGGGCTGCATGCAGAGATGCAATGCATACTGTTACCACAAAAACAACATGATAATTGAAAACAACCCAAACAATAGTGCATATTTACACATATTACATTTAGGCATAACTAACCCTCTTTGCCTCTTTCTTGTATAAACAGTAAGACAGTAGCAATATTAGAAAATGTTGCAAGCTGGAATCAAACCTGCAAGATCACTATCGCTCAACATGCACTTACTCAACACATTCTATATCACTTACCATCAGAGGACAGGGAGAAGACTTCTTTGGGGATGAATAATTTGTCGTCTGCAGAACGTGCCCAGTCTTTCATTCCTCTCCTCCCCTTCATGGGGAAGTTGATGTCACTGGAAACGGCCGAAACTGGTTCTCGCTGGATGGTGATTACTGACAGAACCAGAGAAAGACAGATTAACAGTCTTGAAAGTTCAAATATAAACGCTTCATGGAAGTAACTTTAAGAGATCTGCACTGCAGGCAAACATGGCCTTTATTTGTGGCACTTTAGTGGATGCCATGGGAACTTACTGAGGTTGTTGGTGACGACCAGAAAGCTCTGGAACGGCTTTTGAGCCTCTCCAATTAGATGAATGAAGTCTTCCACAACTCGCATCAGTAACACAGAACCCGGAGAGACCTAGAAGGAAGTTACACAATCACAAAAATACACATACAAAAAGAAGAAATGAGGTTTAGTTCAATTTTGGGTATGATCTCTGAAACATAAACTACCTTTAAAAAGTTTGGGGTCAATAATGCTTTTATTCATCAAGGATGCATTAAATTGATTAAAAGCGGCAGTGAAGATATTTATAATGTTACAAAAAATATATATTTCAAATAAATGCTTTTAAACTCTATTCATTAAAGCATTCTGAGAAAAGAAATGTATCACTGTTTCAACAAAAAATGATAATAAGAACTGATAATAAGAAATGTGTTCTTGTTTTATGAGCACACAATCAGCACATTAAGAATGATTTAAAGATTCAGCTTTGACCTAAATATATATATAGTAATATATATATATAATATATATATATATATATAATATATATATAATATATATATATATATATATAGATGGATGGATGGATAGGCCCCAAACTTTTGAATGGCAGTGTACATAAATAGCACTCATAATTACCAGACAAACACCATTAAATGTCCATAAACTGTTTATTGCAAAAAACAAAAGTTTGGCTTATAACTGTCAACAGTAAAAAGCTGTTCCCTGTCGATACTCCACTCGTACTGCGTCTTGATGAAGACGCATATGGGAAAAAGCCTTTTTTCTCCTGAACTGAAGTCTTATTCAATCAAGCAGTGAAACTGCACGACTATTGGTTCGTGCAGTGGTAAAAAACGAACCAATGGGTCGGCAGCGGAGCTGCACGAACCTATGGCGACGATTCCCGCCAGATCCCGCCAAAATGGGCAAGGCATCTGGCTATATAAGCGGTCGTTTCGCCATAGGATCCTCAGATTTCTTCTCCTTCAGCGACGACGACTTCGTCTACACTGACCCAGAAGCCTACTCGCCGTTGACACGCCTCGCAGCTGGACCCAGCGACCTCGATCTGCTCGGCTGATCCGCCAATTTCTACGCACCCCAGCATCGCAGCAGTTCTGGTCCCGTTCGCTGCCGCCATCCGGCGATTCTCACGTAAGTTTCTAAAAGAGCAAATCGGCGTTCTAATGCCGCGCCGTTACTGCGGCTCGTGCAGGTCTCCCCTGCACGCCGATGACGGTCACAGCGAGTGTGTTTCCTGCTTGGGGAAATCCCATGCAGATTCCGCGCTCGCTGGCTCTGATTGTTCTCACTGCGAGAGCATCAGTCTCGCCTCTCTGCGCTCGCGGATCGCTTTCTTTTCAGAGAGTGACCCCGCCCCTCGCGCCCTCCCGTTTTCTTCCTCCCAGGGACCTGTGAGGAAAAAACAGCGGGGCAGAGGATCTCAGCGCCCGGTTGAGAGCGAGCTCACGCCGGCTCAGATCCCGCATGTCTCGCTCTCGCCACACAGAGAGGTTTCTCCCGTCCTTTTTTTCCAACCTGACCAGCATCTCTCTGCAAGCGCGAGCGATCTGGTCTCGTTCGGGGGAAGTGACGATGAGCTGGCCAATGACAGCATGTCACTGGCAGCTTCAGATGCTGAGGAGCTGTCGGGCTCGATAACTGACCCCGCCCCCTCACGTTTGCCCGCGCCCAGCGCCGCCAAAGCCGGGATGGATGCCGAACTTTTCCGTGTCCTCTCAAAAGCGGTTAAAGAGCTGGGTTTGGAGTGGTCTCCACCAGAGGAGCCCTTTCGCAGCCGTCGGGATGAGTGGTTCCTGCCGGGGCGCCGTCAGGCCCCTCAGCAACGACCCTCGCCGTTCTTCACTGAAGTTCACAATGAGCTCACGAGATCTTGGCGTTCCCCTTACTCTGCCCGCCTCCGTACTTCCACTTCATCCGCCCTCACCATAATTGACGGCGCTGAAGAAAAGAGGTATGAGAGGATGCCTCAACTAGATGAGTCAGTGGCTGCACATCTCTGCCCACCCACTGCCATCGGCTGGAAGGCGAAGGCCAGTCACCCGTCCAAGTCATGCAGGACCACTTCAGCACTCGCTGGATGCTCCTACGCTTCAGCTGGACAGGCGGCTGAAGCAGCCCGCGAAGCCTGCACCTGCCATTTCCGCCCCTCAGTCTGCCAAGACCCCCGACCCAAGATAGCATTGGACCCTGGGCCTCCGGTGTCCTCCTGATCTGCAGGACAGGAAGAGGAGAGAGTCGAGTCCCGCGCGGCCGGACCGCCCACCAAAAGGCCTCTCTTAAGAAACCTCTTTTCACCCCGTTCTCTCCCGGGTGCAGAGGGAATTGTGTTTGTTGCTACAGGGCCCGTACAAGCACCCATGCAACCGTCCGCTGTGACAGTGGAAAAAATAAAACACAAACATTCTCGAAAAGAGAGCAATTTTCCTCTTCCTTCCCTCGCGAGTGCCCTGCCTCCGTGCAGCCGGCCACTCGAGTTTATCCAACCCCTTGCCACGTGGGCTGAGGCCTGGCAGGCCATCCCCGGAGTGTCAGATTGGGTTATGGGGATAATAAAACGAGGTTATTCACTCCAATTCGCTCGAAGACTCCCGCGTTTCAGCGGTGTGGTCTCCACCTCGGTGCAGGGCGAGAACGCTTGTGTTCTACGCTCAGAGGTGATGACGTTGCTGGAAAAAGGAGCCATAGAAATGGTTCCGCCAGCTCTGAGCGAGTCAGGCTTTTACAGCCGTTACTTCCTCGTCCCCAAGAAGGATGGCGGCCTCCGGCCCATCCTCGATCTCAGATGCCTAAATCACACCCTAATGATACGGCCGTTCAGGATGATCACGCTGAAGCAGATCCCCTCGCAGATTCGCACAGGGGACTGGTTCTGTTCTCTGGACCTGAAAGACGCATACTTTCACATCCAGATAGCCACCCATCACAGACGATTCTTGAGATTCGCCTTCGAGGGAGTGGCTTACCAGTACGCGGTCCTACCCTTTGGGCTGTCTCTGGCCCCCCGTACTTTTACGAAGAGCATGGACGTGGCTCTTTCACCTCTGAGACAGATGGGAATCCGCATTCTCAACTACCTCGACGACTGGCTCGTTCTGGCCCAGTCAGAGGTGGAACTTTCACACAGAACCCTCATCCTCAGCCACTTAGAGCGCCTGGGGCTCAGGGTCAATTTCGCCAAAAGCGCACTGTCTCCCAGCCAACGAGTATCGTTCCTGGGTACAGTTCTGGACTCAGCTTGCATGAGAGCGGTGATAGCGCCAGAACGCGCTCTGGCCATTCAGAAACTCGCGGCCACCTTCAAGAGCGACACCGCTCGCCCACTCAAAGCGTTTCAGAGAATGCTGGGCCTCATGGCCGCTTGGAAATGCTAGCAGTTTGTCGAGCCTGCCAGTTTTTCCTGCTGGACCTAATAGGACGCCATGTGCTGATTCACTCAGACAACATGTCCGTGGTGTCCTATATAAATCACCAGGGAGGTGTCTCCTCGAAGCGCCTCTTTATTCTGGCAGAGCGCCTTCTGGAATGGGCTCAGCTCAACCTGCGCTCGCTGAGGGCAGCACACTTGCCGGGCAGACTGAACCAAGGAGCGGATATGTTATCTCGGAGCAATGTCCCCTCAGATGAGTGGATGCTCCATCCGCAGGTGGTTCAGAAGATCTGGAAGACCTTTGGCAAGGCAGAAGTAGACCTTTTCGCCTCCAAAGACAACTCTCACTGCCCAACTTTTTATTCGAAGGACAGTGACGCGTTGGCCCACGACTGGCCCAACCTCCTCCTTTATGCATTCCCCCCGATCGCCCTGCTTCCACAGGTCATCAGGCGTGTCAGGGAACAGGGTCACAAGGTGCTATTGGTGGCCCCCTTGTGGAGGAACCAACCTTGGTTGTCAGCGCTGACTCAGCTACTGACAGCAGCCTGGCCCGTGCCCCTGAGACGGGATCTCCTCTCTCAGGCGAACGGAACGATATGGCACCCTCGACCCGAGCTGTGGGCTCTCTACCTTTGGCCGCTGAACACGAGCCTACCGGCCTCCCAGAGCAAGTGTTAAACACCAATTCTGAGGCTAGAGCCCTGTCTACGAGATGCCTCTATGCCCTTAAGTGGTCTGTTTTCTCCACTTGGTGCCTCAACCGTGGTGAAAACCCCTCTACCTCTGAATTAGCGGTGGTTCTGTCCTTTCTGCAGGAACTGCTAGATAAAGGACGTTCTCACTCTACACTCAAGGTGTTCGTTGCAGCTATAGCGGCCTTTCATGCCCCTATAGCGGGCCAGTCGGTAGGCAGCGACAACTCAGTTGTCCTTTTCTGAAGGGAGCCAGGAGGTTGAATCCACCTCGGCCCCTTACTGTCCCTACATGGGATCTGCCCACTGTACTGAGGGCCTTGAAAGGCCCTCCCTTTGAGCCGCTACAGTCTACGAACCTCCGGTCACTTTCGCTGAAAACTGCTCTGCTACTAGCACTAGTGTCGGTTAAGCGAGTTGGAGACCTGCAGGTGCTCTCTATTAACCCTGCCTGCCTGGAATTCGGGCCTAACGACTCCAAGGTCGTCCTGAAACCAAGGCATGGTTACGTACCTAAGGTACTTTCAACCCCGTTCAGAGCTCAGGTCATCACGCTCTCCGCCCTTCCTCCGTCTGAGGAGAACCGGGAGTTATCCTTGTTATGCCCTGTCAGAGCTCTGAGAATCTACTTTGAGCGTTCCGCCCCTTTTAGGCGTACGGAACAGCTCTTTGTTAGCTTCTGTAACCGCGCCAAAGGGCATCCGGTCACGAAGCAGAGACTCTCTAAGTGGATAGTGGATGCTGTCATGCTGGCATACTCTTCTTTGGGCCTGCAATGCCCCATTGGAGTACGAGCCCATTCGACTAGAGGCATCGCCTCGTCATGAGCATGGTCTAGCGGTGTGTCCATTACAGAGATTTGTGCGGCGGCTGGCTGGGCCACGCAGTCCACATTTGCTAGGTTTTATAACCTGGACATACCGGCCTAACAGGCCAGAGTCCTCTCTGCTTAGATGAGCTTGTATACATACACTGTGGGAACAATCCTGTTAGAGATTTCTTGACCGCAATGCGCTCAGGCTCTCTGATTGGCACCCTGCATACTCCGGTTAACTGAGTATACAGGAGTCATATGGAACGATCATCCAGGCCGAGCATGACCTCTATGAGTTTAGCTCGCTTTAGCCTAAAGTATACTACTTACTTCCCTATGGGCATTAATGCTTATGGAGGTATATACAGTCGTTCATCTACCCTAGCACGGCGTGATTGAATTGAGTTCCCATATACGTCTTTATCAAGACGCAGTACGAGTGGAGTATCGACAGGGAACGTACTCGGTTACTATCGTAACCTCGGTTCCCTGAGATACGGAATGAGTACTGCATACTTTGCCGTGCCAGGTAGCTGCACGACTCAGTCGTCGCTTCAGTCGAAGTAACCTGAGGATCCTATGGCGAAACAACCGCTTATATAGCCAGATGCCTTGCCCATTTTGGCGGGATCTGGCGGGAATCGTCGTCATAGGTTCGTGCATCTCCGCTGCCAACCCATTGGTTTGTTTTTTACCACTGCACGAACCAATAGTCGTGCAGTTTCACTGCATGATTGAATAAGACTTCAGTTCAGGAGAAAAAGGCTTTTTCCAAAATGCGTCTTTATCAAGACGCAGTACTCGTTCCGTATCTCAGGGAACCGAGGTTACGACAGTAACCGAGTACGTTTGTTACTGAAAAAACAATAACTTCTGCTTTCAAATATTTTTAATTTTCAGTGCAATTTTTACAGCCAAATCGTGATAGTTTGTGATGCAGCCGTGAAACGACGATGGAAAATAATCATCCACATGTGAGATGAGGCACAGTATATACCGTTATCCCTCTGTTCTCCTCTCTGTCATGTTTATAAATTGGTAGCATGATTTAATTCACTAGTCCTTTGTTCCAGAAAACAATGTGCCACTTGCACATTTCACAGTGAAGTTCATCTGTACACGGAGTCCATTTCTCAATCTAATTGGAATTTTACTCTTCCTTCCCATGTATGGAAAAAAAAAGCCATTCGTGATTGTCTGAGGAATGTGGTGTTGCTCCATGCCATAGGGGACTCAATTTATAGTATTTATACACTTCTGGTTTGCATTAGCTTTGAATTTATCCCAAATGAAACGTATTGTAATATGTGGCAGATGGTGATTTCATATGCATCCAGACTAAGACAAAGCAGATTGGTGCTCGTTGCTGGTTTGAAATAAATTGGAGGGGAACTGACATAATTCTTCCCAAACAGACTCCTGGTATATTTCACAAAAACAACCTAATTTCCTTAGTCTGAGGAAATATGCTGGTTGACTGAAAATCTTTATCTTGGAGGTTGAGTTCGGTTGTCTCTGATCATTCTGATTGGTAAATTGTGACTTCAGTGAAATATATGAATACATATTTTTCAGTACAATGAAAATTAAACTATAATTGATTGTTTACCCTGAAAGCCAATCTTCTACATTAGCACAGTGTTAGAGACAACAGTCTCTACATGGTACTAACATGGTACTATATGCAAAAAAAACAAACAAACATGGTATTAATGTGGTATTGTGTAAAACAGGGTCACCAAGTTCGGTCCTGGAGGGCCGGTGTCCCTGCAGAGTTTAGCTCCAACCCTAATTAAACACACCTGAAGCAGCTAATCAAGCTCTTACTAGGTATACTTCAGACTTCCAGGCATTTGTGTTGAGGCAAGTTGGAGCTAAACTCTGCAGGACACCGCCCTCCAGGATCAAGTTTGATGACCCCTGGTGTAAAACAACATGTTAATACCACAATATTCTTAAGTATAATCTACAATAGTTTTGAAAGATTGTATATTCATATTTATATTCATAGAATCCCTGATATTATTAAAGCTTTTGCACAAATAAACATGCTTTTATATATGTACAAAAAAAATGGTAGAACAATGAAACCATGCCCAAACTACATATCTCGCGAACATGTACCAAGAAATGTACCATGGTCCTCTTGAATGATTACCATATTCATTTACCATTATTTAGTAAAGATACAATGATTGTATTATCACGTGTACTTTGTGACTCTCTTGAAACTGAACAGTTTTATGCTTGGGTTTATATTTATTCATATGCAAACTCAAGATTTCTCTGCTAAAAATAGCTTTTGTTATTTGTCCACTTTGTAAGTGTACAGATGGTGTGGCAAAGCTCTGTTACTGAAGCGCATCAAGGCTAAGACAATCGCAAACACATGAACAAACACACACTGTATATTCAGTAACAGACATACAGTATTAACAGTGAGAGGCTGTGATGTGTGAACCTGAACAAGTGTCATGTTTATGTAAAAATTATTCTACTGTTTTCAGAACCTCACTGTAACTGAAAATTGGCACTAAAAATATATGTATATAGGCTTGTTCACAAACAGAATTTGTGAACATCATATTTTCTCTTTAACTAGGCAAATTATCCATTTAGAGTCAAAATGAAATCAGAAACATCGCTGTTTACTTTCCTGCATGTCCCTGCTCTTACTGTGATTGATTAATCAGTGTAAGTTATTTGAAAGAGAAAGAAATTGTAAAGTTTAATCAAAAAGTTATAACTTGAGTTTCAGCTGTCACAGTCTATTGGATAATATTGTCAAGTGCTAAATGCGGTAACTTGCAATCATATGCAGTGCCCATTTTTCACTTTCCAATCAGTTCCAGATATACAGTATACTGCTGAAAGTTTGGTGTCAATGATGCAATAATTTGATTAAAAGTGGCATTGCTGTATCATGTTAAAAATGTTTGTTTTGTTATATTTTTATTGTTTAAATTGTATTTTTAACTAAATAAATGCATATTTGGTGATCATAATAATAATAAATATTACTATATAACAACAACAACAACAACAACAATAATAATAATAATAATAATAATAATTACTACTAATAAAATATATATTTTTAAACATATCTTACAAATCGTTTGTTTTGAATGGTAGTGTATATAAACAAATCAAAATTAAGTTCTGCCCTAATATCCTTTTTCATTGTCACATAAGTCACATTTTGGTAAAATATATGAAAGTAAAATGTATAAAAAAAATAAAAAAAAACATTTCATATAAGTTCCAAACTTTCACCACCCTTTTTCCCACTGTCCCCATCTGTCGTTATTGTATAAATGGGAAAAGTATTTTAAGATAAAAAATGAAACACTTCCCCTTTATTCTGGCAGACAGAATGAGCATTGAGGGGACACGGTGAACACTCCAGCAGGCTCGCAGGAGAAGATGATTATTTACAGAGCAGGGAGAGCAGGAGGTGTGTCAACGATTTGCCTGCTCAACTGTGCTTTAACACCAAAATCTGGCTCAGTCACGCTGAGCTAAGCACCTGGCGCCCACATACATACACAAACATAAACGTTCACTGGAGTCACGAGCATGTGCCGCACAGACTTTGCACCGTATGTGACCATTAGTCACCATTACCTCCACATATCTCAAGTCTATAATTTAAAAAAAAATAACTTCACTTGCACATGTACAGTATGAAGGAACCTCTATACATTTGGACAGTAAGCGACATCAGTGACTACAGTGCACTATAATGGCTGCACAGTGCATTATGGGAGCAGAAGGCATCAGGCACTCATTTTGGCATAGAAATGGCACAGTTGTATTGCACAATATTGTATTTCGAAAATTAATACAGGCATATTTTGGATGGTTGGCAGGTCTATAATTACTATGCATTTATTGAAATTTTTGAAGGTTTTTGAAAGAAGTCTCCTATGCTCACCAAGGCTGCATATATTTACCAAAAAATACAATAAAAAAACAGTAATATTGAGAAACATTTTTACAATTTAAAAGAATATTTTTCTATTTAAATATATTTTAAAATGTAATTTATTCCTGTGATGCAATGCTGAAGTTTCAGCAGCCATTACTCCAGTTTTCAGTGCCTTATGATCCTTCAGAAATCATTCCACTATGTTAATTTGGTGCTCAAGAAATATTTTAATGCTGAAAACAATTGTGCTGCTTTCTCTCTCTCTTTCTCTCTTTTTTATTTTTGGAAACTGATAAATTGTTTTGATGAATAGAAAGTTTGTTAAGCCTTTTTCGTCTTATCAGAAAAATAATAGCATAATAATATATCGGTAACACTTTAGTATAGGGACCAGTTCTCACTATTAACTAGTTGCTTATTAGCATGCCTATTATTAACATATTGACTGTTTATTAGTACTTATAAAGCACATATTCTGCATGACCATATTCTAGACCCTTAATCCTACCAAATATCTACACTTAACAACTACTTACTAACTATTAATAAGCAGCAAATTAGGAGTTTATTGAGGCAAAAGTCACAGTTATTGGTTTGTTAATAGCAAGAATTGACCCTTAAAATAAAGTGTGACAAACAGTTAGATGTGACAGGTCTGTTCAAATCCACACCTCTAAATGTGAGCAATAATAATATGCTCGCCTTAGCAAGCTCAACTACAAATTGGTACATAAAGTAAGACTTATTTAAGCGTTTTTTGCTATTTCACCCATAAAAATTGAAATAAGAATGGATGTATTTGGAAACCCTGACAGGATGCGCACTAGAACTCTGGACTGAAAAGCATAACGATGCCATAATGTGTCAGTAATTTGACATTACCAGAAAATGTGTATGCTCTTAAGTGGGTCAGAATATGATCTCCTGCAGATAGTTCAGGCCTCAGGGTATGAGTGGGTCTTCACCAGAAAAAAATAAGGCTTCATGGATGGTTGAGTTGAGTTGAGGAAAGTTTATTACCATGCAGAAGTGTCCTGGCTTGACATCAAAGTCACCATGGACCTCACTGCAGAGCATCTAATGTCAAATAGTGTCTAATGGAGCAGTGTAATGCAAAGAGGCAGCTCTAAGAGCACATCCCTTTCCCAACACACTTCACAGTCGGCTTCTATTACATCCAAAGCCAGTCTGATTACATCTGTTGTTAATCTGTGAGATCAGACCTGGCTTTGATGACACAGCTCTGTCTGAGGGGAAATTAAAATGGCACTGATATGAATAGTTGTGCTCTTTGGTCGGATATTTGCATGTGTCTTGCGAGAGGCGAGGAAGGATATTTTACCTGGTGAGCGTCTTCCCACTTCTCAAGGTTTTCAACATCCAATATTAAGCTGACAATCTGGAAGAATTTCTGAAATAAAAAAAAAAAAATCAGTAAAGAAAAAACGATGGAAACTGTGTGACGAAAGAATGAAAAAAATGGAGAAATGCACTTTGATGTTGTGTATCTGTTACTCTGCACTGCAAATGAATGAATATATATATATATATATTTATATATATATAATATATATTAGTGCTGTCAAAATTAGCGCATTAAAGTAGGCAATTCATTTTTTCAGTTTAAAGCGTTACAATTATTTAACGCCGTTAACGCAGGGGTGGAGCCTATGGGTTGGCCATCTCACTCATATCTTCTGTTTCTGCCTCTCTTTTTCTTGACAAGAAGTGCATTTATTCAGTCGAAGAAAGTTTTTACGAGCACATCAATCCGGAGACGTTTCAGAGACGCGCGCTCCAGCTTCACTTCGGCGGCAGGCGCGAGTCAAACAGTGCGGTAACCGGTGCGCGCGTGTAGCCTGTATCAGTTCATATCAAAGCGCAAAATAAACTACGTGCATGCAATGTCGTGGTCAGTTAAGGCATGAAGTTACCAAAAAGTCGAGTAAAGCTGCCTTAAAACGGTGCGTGCATGTAATATGTTAGATATGAGTTACATTAAGAACATGTCTCTGAAATGGTTTTCCAAACTGTCCTGGAGCATCCCAGCACTGTCTCCCTCATCTAACACACCCGATTTAACTCGTCAGCTCATTAGTAGAGACTGAAATGGGTCCGAACTGAAATGGGTCAGAAAAGGTGATGAGAGTTGAGAGAAAACAGGATGCGTGTCAGATCCGCGTCACGTTCAGCAGCGGCAGCTCTTAAAGAAATAGCAGCCAAAACAACCTAACAATCAGCTGCAGTGATGTCTGTTCATCAAGAATAAAAGAAAAAAGAGGAAATCAATAACTTTTATATAGCTGTAAGTATTTATCTGTATTAAGTTTAGAATTTAGTGTTTGATAACTTTATTAAATTTCTGTATATTTCTGCTGAGGGGCACAGGTATCCTAGCTAAATATAACATTTATTATCATGGGTTTATGTGAAGATTGTTTAAAGTTAACTTAAATTAGAAGTTATTTTTCAAGTCTAATAAATGTTAAAATTGATAGCTCTTAATTATAATGTAATGTTTAATGGCTATAGTCAATGGATAAATATTAGGGTACATTTTTTATAGGGAAATCAGTATTACTTGGTATCAGTGATACTGGCCTTCAGTCATAAAAAAGATGCCATTAAACAAATATAATAAAAAATATGTTGTTTGTACATTAATTTGAAGATTTAATGTGAAATTATTGCAATATAAAAGTATATTTAAAAACTTTAAAGTTAGGTGGGATTAATTGCAATTAATTTCAGAAAAAAGTGTGTGATTAATTCTTTTTTTTTTTTTTTATCGATTGCCAGCACTAATACATATATATATATATATATATGAAGAATTTGGTCCAAAATGCGATAGACGCCATTTAAAAAAAAAAATAATAATTTCCGCCAAAATCAGTATTGTATCTGGTCGGTATTGAAAAGTACATTTTTAATTTTACGCAAAATGATATATCCGCCAAGTTATTCTGTCATGTTTTCTCCCTTTCTTTCCAAACGGCGACAAACGCCAGTCTCCGTTCTCTGCAGAATGCTATAAATCCACTCAACCAATCACAGCGCAACAATCCACGCATTGTAAACAGTAATGGCGGCACTTTGAATACACCCGGCATCCTAGTTTTCCTCATCTACTTTGTACTTTGTGATCAATAAACAAACTTAGGGCTGTACGATAAATTGCATGTGGTTGTCATGCACATCTCGTCAGTAAAGCCGGTTCTGTGATCTCCATCACATGCTTTCAGATGGATACACAGAGCCGTACATCACTGTTAAGCTATGCAATATCACGTACATAATCGTAGATGAGTCGCATTCGATTATGAACACGATATTGCGTAGTTTGTCAGTGTAAGTGTTTTTATTAATGCCATTTATGTTTTTGTTAATACAGCGTATATCACTAGTCAACTAAATTAATGTAACATGGCAAAGATGAATGCACTTTTGTAAATTAAATGTAAGGGAAATGTAATTTTAGAATTTCTGTGGTCAAATGTGATGTTGTTCATGTTCTTGTTCATGATGAAATTTTATTTTATTGTTGTAATTAATTTAGAGCATTAACAAGATGACCCCTTGAATTCATTTTGGGGGCGATGACTGATTGAATGTCTTTTTAGTCCAGTGCCTGTATATAGTATTGACCAAGTTCAGAGGCTGTCATAAGTGGATCAACTTACTATGTTGTGTATTTTCAACAGTTTCAATATGAAACTTTTATATTGATTCAATGGATTTATTGCATTTTGGGAAAAAAAATAAATAAATTATAATAAATCTTTGAAAATCAAAATCTGGATTTGAATCTTTAATGTTATTATAACCTAAAGATACAATGTGAAAGTTTGAAACAGAAAAAAGTGGTTTTCATCTTGCCACTTTCTTGGTAAAGAAAGCACATTTTTACTCAAATTAATCAAAATGGATTTATAGCATTTTGGAACCAAACTCTTCATATATATATATATATATACAGTATATATTTAAAAAATATATATATCTAAAAAAATAAAACAAGACACAGTAACTTTAATAAAAGTAAAATGCTTTCAGAGAAACTTCTACTTTTAAATTAAATCTCTAATTGACTTCTATATATATATTTTAAATATACATAAAATTTGTATACCCAATTTGCAATTTTTTTATGTAAAAATATCTCTTAAATCTAATTCAAAGAGAAATTCAAGATTTGAAAACAAATATTAATATATTCATGCTTCTTGAGTAAATGCATCTAAATTCATATCATTTATATATTATTTACTGGAAGAAATAAAAATATAATTATGTAGTTGACACGTCAAGCATTGCTCTAAATCCTATATATAATAAATGCCACTGGATGGAGTATATGCATTTTTTGCACTTTGATGTTGTGAATCTGTTACTCTGCACTGCAAAAAAATAATTTATTTATTGAGTACTTTGTCTTAATAGATATATGTAAAAAGGTATAATTGTCTAAAAACTAACACAAATTTGAAACAAGATACCTTAACTAAAAATGTGTAAGATGTTTTCAGAGAAATGTTAGATATATTTTATTCTAATTTATTTTTGAAATACATTTAATTTTCATACCCAAATAGCATATTTTTCTTGTTTTAAGCATGAAATGTTGAACAATATATGTAATTATGAAATTGACATGTCAAGCACTGATCTAAAGCTGTGTAATATACATACCATTGTATAGCCTCGGATTATGCCTGCATGGTGTATATGTACTTTTTCTATTTATGTCAGCTACAGAAAAGCTCTTAAAAATCTGTACAAACAGTTGAAAACATTAAAATAAATATTGCCCGGTCACAGTTTTTGTCATCTACCCATTTATTACTTGAACCTTTACACACACTCACAGGCAAAAACACACACCTGCACGTCGTCAGGAGCTGGGATGTAGGTTGCTCGCTTGAAGGTGTCCGTCACATTTCGGAGAATCTCCACGGAGAATAAGAGGTCGCCGCTATAATAATTCTTATGGGACATTAACTCCAGGAGACTCCTCACGATCTGAGACATGCCCTCCCCTGCCAGGGTCCTCTGACCCTTCGCAAGATGTTCTCGCAACTACAGGAGAAGAAAAAAAACACTCTTTTATGCACAGACACTGATAAATAAACCTCAATAATAAGCACAGAAGCATGAAGTTGCACCCTGGGTTTATAAATAAAACCAGAGAGATACCAAATTAAATCAGCAGACCTGGAATTTTTATGCATTTTCTCCACCGATTTTAAAGGAAAAATCTGTGGAATTTTGTTCATTTAAAAATGGTAATATATGCTAAACTAATAAGCTAAAATATATGAACAAGCATGTGAAGAAAAGTGCACACGTACGGGCCTAAACAACAAACGCTCTATCATACTTTCATTTCATTAATTTAAAACAAACTTAATAAATAAACTAACTTAAAGAGAATAAATAAGCACCCTGAAACGTAGATGCAGATTTAAAGGTAAGCCAGAGTGCAGAAGAACACGCTGGCTTTGAAGCTGAAACAACATTGATTTGGTTCTGAAGCAAAGCGAAAGCAGTTTGAAGGTATCGACAGCTGCCTTAATCTTCTTCCCATCTATAGTCGACCAAGCTGTGAGCATAACAAAGTGAAAACAACTTCTCCCTTAGTGAATCAACCACCAGAGTTCTTGTTTGCAGTCGAACGTCAGCAGACGAAGTGTTGACTGTCTAATGACAGTACTGTGAGTGCAGGAGGTGGTAGACAATGGCAATCAAAGCTAATCAAGCATTGTCTGATTATAATGAAGGGTTAGCGGACAGGTTAAGAGCACAATCAACCCTGTCACATCACGCCTCGGTCGAGACCGAATTAAAAGTAAATTAAAGATTAAAACTCTGCATTATGAACTCAAGGTCAAAGGCCATGGCTGAGGAATTAGAAAGAGCACATGAAGGCAGGCTGTTGAATCTGTTAGGATGTAATCAATCATTATCAAAACAAACAAGCAATAGAAAGTACAGTACATAATCAATATGAAAGCTGTGAGACTGGTGTTGTTGCTTTTCAAGCTTTTAAGAATTTATGGTATAGGGACTTTTCAAAGAAAGCTTCTCTAAGTGGATTTTATTTTCTTTGTGTGTGTTATAATGAGTGGGGATCCGACAGTGGAACTGACTCTTTTTAGTGTTTTGCTGAGTGGTAATTGCCGTTATTATCATTTGTGGAAAGTGACAGCAGCAATGTTCTCTCCAGCACACACAGCCCTTTAAATACACTCCAATCTATCGCTTTTCTGTGGCTTGTTATCCGCTCTAGTGAAACCACCAAAAAAAATAGCAAAAAAAATGTGTCCTTGCTTCTGATATGCATTCACTGATGTACAGCTACAAATATGGTGTATTAAACTTTTATTACTTAATGTTCAGCTGCTCATCCATGCTATCTACCGAGCTACAAATTTCAGGGTCTGACAGTAACCTATGGAAGTTATCAAATAAAATGTCACAAGTTCAGTTGAGCAACGGAATTAGTCCCTATGTATGATTACTCCCTTAAATCACTGTGTAAACTGCATTCACCCGTCCTTTTGTCTTGTTTTCCAGTAAAAATTATCATTCATCCTCAAAAAAAATATATAAATAAATAAAGAAAACAAATTACAATAAACTAAACTAAAATAAAAAAACTAAACTAAACGTACTTTGAAGTAAAATTCATGAAATATTAAGACTTGTTTTCAATATGATATATCTTGAATTTTGTAACTACACATTAGTTTAATTTATTTAGCAATATAATAATAATAATAATAATAATAATGCAAAGTTATAATATTATTGCTAGTAGTAGTAGTAGTAGAAGTACTGTTAGTAGTATTAATAAAAATATGTATGTAATTAAATTAAGAATAATAACTGCATTATTATTATTATTATTATTATTATTATTATTATTATCAGTAGTAGCAGTACGGTAATAAAATAATAATAATAATAAACAGTGTATTTTAATTAATTTAATAATTAACACCAAAAATTATTATTATTGTTGCTATTTAAGAATAAAGCTTATGATTTTTAAAGCCTAAAATAAAACTTATAAAAAATAATAATAATTAAAAATGATCTCTGAAAACAAGTGTTATTATCTTATAATATGTATGAAAAGACTCTACTAAATAGCCAATTTCTAAATAAATCACACAAACTATTTATCAAAACAGTAAATAATGTGCTAATTTAATTGATTTCTAAATAATGTGCATAAACAAATTAATATTCAAAGTTTTCCCCATTTTGTGACATCACAGCAAATCATCCACATCCATGTACTCACAGATAAATGTAAATATCTATATTCGAGTGAGACACATCGGGCGAAGCTCGGAGGACCCCAGTAAGCAACTCCATTAGCGTCCAGCAAACAAAGACGACTAGCAGATCCTACAAGGAGAGTGGAGAAAAAACAGATCGTTATCACCGTTGTGCACAAGCAATAACAACATGTCAAGGTTTGACAGACACGTACTGTGATGTTCACACGCTTCATATAAAAGACTTCAATGGGATGCGGCACACAATAATGTCTGAGATAATGTCTGTTCTGAGTATTGTTTTGAGTCATTTTACACTGCTGTAATCTCAGTTTTACTTAAATATTTCTACCACTTGCATCATTCTGATCAAGGCCAATAAGACTCGACCGTGGCCTCACCCCCGGTACCCTCGCTGGGATAAAAATGGACCTGAAAATTACACAGGGAATGCAGGCAGACGTGGAAAAGTAGCCCGTTAAAGTCAAGCGAATCGTTCTCTGCAGGAATTAGTTTTTCTTTTGGGGGTTAGCGTACATGACAGTCCATGCTGGCCAGGATGTGGAGATGATATAGATTACAGCTCGCCGTTGACCTCATTCAACACTCTGCTCTGCGCTCCAACTTCAAAGACATCATTTATTAGGTCTTTCTGTTTTCATTAGGTAAAAATCACTGAGCGCCTTGGGTGTCTTTCTTCACTAGTATCTGAAAATTATTGCACGCTGTACTCAGAGGGCATAAATAACTCCAAAAATCTCTCACACTGCGCTGGGGATGGTTAGAAACTCTCGAGACAGTTTGAAGATATGTATATATATATATACAGTATATATATATATATATATATATATATATATATATATAAAAACATTCACAAAACATGAATGTCATCATGTACAAAACGACAACATGTCAGTGTGTGACATTAAATCCACAGACTCGCAAAGAAGGAAATGTGTTATTTGTTGGGTCCAATGTAAGCTCTGCGGCAATGTCTGACATTTCAATCTGCCAAAATCTGACTTGATATCATTGTTATATTAACTTTCTGTGGCGGCACATATTGGGCTGTAAACATCCTCATTAAGTTCTCTCTCATACACCACTAATTCATCTCAATGGGCTTAAGAACTGTTGGAAACCAACTTATTTTGAGCCTGTAGTGAGATGTTGGTTTTGGAAGCTGAGCAATTGCACCGTTGATGGAGTTTTTAATGTGGTTTAACTGATCATAAAATATTTTAATAAAGCTGCGTGTCACAGTGAGAGAAAAAACAAATGTATCAGAGATTGTATTAGATATGGCATCTTTGGCTATGGCCAAAACAACATTAGATTGTAGTTTTAGAGTTTTATGTGATGTAGGCAGTGGCGTACACTCTGAAGCTAATCAAGCTTGGATCATTAACTTTTCTTGAGCGGTTTTAATTTACTAGTAATTTGTCACTTAGCTGACATTTTTATCCAGAGGAATGTACAATAATTTTTTAGACGAACGGTTGTCCTTGAGGAAGCTGGGGTCAGCTAAAGTGCAAAATGGTCATGAATTATTCCTGCAAAATAGAGACTAAACCATCAATTACTAGATCAAGAGGAATATTATTAGTAAATAGCCACTTAAAGGGATAGTTTCCCAAAAATTAAAATTACCCCACGATTTACTCACCCTCAAGTCATCCTAGGTGCATATGACTTTCTTCTTTCAGACGAATACAATTGGAGTTATATTAAAAAAAAAGTGCATCCGTCAATCATAAAAAGTGCTCCACACAGCTCTGGGAGGTTAATAAAGGCCTTCTGAAGTGAATCGATGCATTTGGGTAAGAAAAATATCCATATTTAAAACTTCAAAAACCATAATCTCTACAAAACAAGGATTTATAAAGAAAAATGTTTGAGGATTTCGATAAACCAAGAGGAGACTGGTTTTCCTTTGCTGTAAACAAAAATTGGTTCTTGTGAGACTAGCATATTCTCACCGGATCTAACACTACGCCTACATCCGACGTCATCTGCTGGAACGCCACTCTCTCATGAACGCACGTACAGTTCATAAGTTAGTGGAAGATATATATTACAGTTTATAAAGTTTTAAATATGGATTTTTTTTTTTTGCTTCACCTTAGAGGGCCTTTATTAACCCCTGGAGCCATGAGTACTTTTTTATGATGGATGGATGCAGTTTTTTGGGCTTCAAAATCTCAACCACCTTTTACTGCCATTATAAGGAGACAACTCTGATTGTATTCGTCTAGGATGGCATGAGGGTGAGTAAATCATAGGGTAACTTTAATTTTTGGGTGAACCATCCCTTTAAATTAATCAAATAAATTGGCAATAAATTGACATTAACAGTGAATGATGACACAAATGACTCAAATTGTCATTATCTCTGGGTTTTACTTAGTTATTTTGGACCATAACAGCCATAGAAACTATGAACTGTCATTTAGATCTTCCTCAAAATATTAAACATTTTGTTCAATGGAAGGAAAAGTCATGGGTTGGAATAACACGAGGGTAAGTCATCATCGGGTAAACTATAATTTTAATATTTCTTATTTCTAAAATGCCTCCAACAGACCTTAAGTGGTTAATAGAGAGAATGTGTGCAATGACGTACCAGTGGCATTAGATGGACACTTGTTGTATACTGTCTCTCCAGCTGAGGCTCTCTTCCACGTCATGGCTAATTGGTACTCATCTTTACATATTTCATGAGGTGCTGCACACAGTATGAACCAAAAGTAAGAGATTAACCACTGAAAAAAGACTAGGATACATGCACAAACTAGCATTAAATATAAAGCCTATTGATGATTGACTGATTGCTCTCACACATAGATAGACAGGTAGATAGACAGACAGACAGACAGACAGACAGATAGACAGATAGACAGATAGATAGATAGATAGATAGATAGATAGATACACGCACCCAACCGGGGACACCGAGGCCTAACAACTCGAAACTCAGTAAGAAGGTAGACCTCGATGGCCCCTTTCCGATGCCGCTGCCCCCGAGTCAATAGCCCCCCCGGTGGCCGGAGATACAGTCCAGCAAATTTAGAATTTAAATCCACAACCGGACTGCCCCAGAAGTCGGGGCCAGTCACGTTCGGACAGGCCCGGGGAGCCCTACGAGGCCCCTGAGTTTCAGCTCTGGTGACCCCTGCCCCGCCGAGTTATAAGCTACCCCCCCCCCCCCCCTCAGACCTGCTACAACCCTTAAACTTTGACCGGATATAGCTCCTCCTGGACGGGGACAAACTCCACCAAACTCTGGGCGAAAGATAGTTATAGCTTTGACCGGCTATAACTCACCTAAGGTGGGGACAAACTCCACCAAACTCAGTGAGATATTAAAGACCCAGGCCCCCTATCCAATGCCACCACTCCCAAGTCGATCCGTATCTCCGGCCCCCGGGGGGCTATCGACTCGGGGGCAGTGGCGGCGGAAAGGGCCCGGCGAGGTCTACCTTCGTACTGAGATTTGAGTCGCTAGGCCTCAGCGTTCCCGGTCGAGCGTGGGTTAAAATTAGACCCCCTCCTCGCCAGCCGCCTTCTATCCGTTACCAGATAGATGGATAGATAGATAGATAGATAGATAGATAGATAGATAGATAGATAGATATAGACAGATAGACAGACCGACCGACCGACCAATCAATCAATCAATCTTCAGTATTTGTGCCCTTTTGTCAGTAAATAATCTGACAAAAGGACAAAAAATTACAAATAAATTCTCGTTTACTTGTTGAATTAAGTTTCTTTTTCTTACCCATTGTCAAATAGATTTTGCATGTTTTAAATCTAAATTTAGTTAGGTTTGTGTCTCTAGATATTTCACTGAAACAAGGACAAAAAATTCTGATTAAGAAAATGAGTTTTTGCAGTGCACAAAGCAAACTCTGTGAAGATCAGCGACTACAACAACACACATCTCTCTCCAACTTTCATTCAAAAGCTTCTTCAGAACAGAGAACAACCCAGGGGTGAGATACAGAAGGGGACTGGTTTGAAAGCTGAGAGAGATGGAGAACAGAACCCTACCTTTTTTATCTAAACTTAATACACCCCACAAAGCTATCGGACAGATTTTTGTCTTCAAGATTTTGGTGCCATCAAAGCCCTGTGCCCGATATAAGCTCTGCGGCAATGTCTGACATTTATTTAATCTATAGCCTCCCAAAGCTGCAGTCAACGGCATGCTTATTAAAATCTGCTGTTTGCTGTGCTGCTTAACATGCCGACAAATCACACATAGCAGCACTTTGAACAATTCCCTTCTGTCAAGAATGACCTATCTCAATTGAAAGAGAGAAGAAATGGAAACAAAGGAGAAGAGAGAATGTTAAATATGGAAAAAGAAAGAGAAAATGAGTGAGAGGCCTAAAGGAAAACAGACTGAGGGAAAAAAAGGAGAGAGACAAAAGCAAAGAGCACTTTTTAGAAATAGGGTACAAATTAGGGTCTGAAAGACTTATTTTTAAATACATCAGTGAAAGCATCATAATATATTGACTATCAATATACATGTATATAAGAGCATAGGCCATAGACCTCTGCACATGTTTGAGGCATACAGATAATTTAAGAGCCAATGGCTTTGTATAAGAAATCAGTGTTGAAAAAATCAGAAGGGAAGAAAAAGAGAAGGAGAAAAAAAAAGAGTTTTGATCATGAACATGCACCTGGGCATTTCTTGTCATTACAAGAGCGCACTTCCTCTCCAGAGCCATCGCAAGGGTAACCCTGGATTCCCGTGCCTTCACACATACGGAACCGCCGCTGCCAACCCGAGTCACAGGTCTTGGAGCACAAGCTCCAGTGATTCCAAGCACCCCAGTTCCCACCACCTGCACAAAAACAAGAACACAAGAACAAGATATATATTTACAATCTTATACCATCTACACGGTGCAGTTTTAATGCTCTTGACTAGAACATTTTAATATATAAAATATTTTATATTTTTTATATATATATATATATATATAAAATAAAATAAAACATAAAAAATACACAAAAACAAAACAAAATAAAATAACAAAAACACACAGCAAAAATTACTAAAAGTTTAGCAAAAATGAAATGCATGAAATGAAATGTAAACAGAAAATATAAAAATAATACCTAACTCAAAACACCAACAAATACTACAATAATACTCAGTACAATAATAATCAGTGATTCTAAAATAACACTATTTATAACACTGTTCAGCCAATCAGATTTGAGGACCGGAACTAACTGTTGCATAAAACATGAAAAAGCACTTAAAAGTTAAGTAACAATCATATTTAGCTGCAGTGTGAATGTGGTCATAAAGCACCTGCATGAAGCTAATTTGCGCTTATTAATTATTATCAGGGGTGCTAACTGGCATATGCTGACACAGCAGCATATCTGTGGAACAAGTTGAGTGGTGCAGACCACTAAATCTCTGCGGTTTGGTACCATAGACAATTCAGAGCGTTCGCTGCAATTAATTAGACCATGACAGCAAACAAATTGCAGCTGTGCACATAAACTACCTGTCAATTTAAGACTGTAAGCCCACCAGAGAGAAACTTACCCCCACAAGATGGGTTGGTGCACTCACGAGTTTCTGCATGCGGCCCCTTACACTCGGCCCAGCCATGAACCGACACGCTGCAACGCCGCTGCCTCTGCTGAGTGCCGGAGCCACAGGAAACAGAGCACTGAGACCAGGCCGCCCAGTCCAACCACTGCCCCTCCACTGCAAACACAACCACAGGGAGACGCAGAGAGAGAGAGAGATGCAGAGGTGAGAACAGCATAAGACAGTACGGAAGTGGAGGAAGGACAGGAAATGAGTGACATAGAAGTGAGGGACAGACACAAACAGGAAGCAGGCGGTTGGAGGTACAGACAGAGGGACAGGGTACAGCAAGGGTCTGTGTTTGTCTATAACATGTTTGTAAGTTCTTACTTACCCTGATACAAACCTGTGAGATCACGTCAACAAACTGAGTGATTATGATACTGATTAGTAATGAACCAGTTTAATTATTCAGCCTTTTTAAATTTAATGCATTTATATATATATATAAACTAATAGAAATGACAAACACAACAAAATAACCAAAGCCTTATCTAAAACAAAATGAAAGCAGGATAGATGATAGATAGATAGATAGATAGATAGATAGATAGATAGATAGATAGATAGATAGATAGATAGATAGATAGATAGATAGATAGATAGATAGATAGATAGATAGATAGATAGATAGACTGTGTATTCTAAAATAGTATTCTAAAATCCTCATAACACATTCTTCAAAAAGGTCCCATGTAACACAGAGATGGAAGAAATTACATCATCAATTTCATATTTAAACCTTGCTTAAATAATTTACTTTTTAATTCTATATTGAAAAATGCTCTTTTAGGATCACCTCTTCATCACCTAACATTAAATTACAATGCATTCTATTAGAATAAACCTTGATCTGCACATTAAAGGTGCTCCAAGTAACACATTAATTTCATGAAAATTGTAGTCTAATGGGTTTTAGAGAAGACTAGTGCAAAGAAAAGACTAATTTTGTTTAATTAATTAAAGAGAGATGGACTACTGAGACAAACCTAAAAGCACAGGAAGTTAAATAGAGGCTTGATAACATTAGCGCTAAAATTTATGAGAAACCTCACTTTGATGATAATCATTTTAGTTAGACTGCTGCATATTGCAGATGTTTCAGCCTTTAATTCCTCACTGGAATAAATGAGCAAGAACTAATTAAAGCTAGGAAAAAAAATCTACTGATTACTATTCATTGTTTTTCTATGTATAAAAGACAGCAAGGACATTACATATCTAAATCATTAATTTTATATAGTAGATTAACTGTGGCTATCAATAGAGTATATGCAAACACAGCAGTACAGGTTTTGTCTGTGGCCATATCGCTCTTATTTCTCTCTGACCGTCAACTACAACAAAAAAAACAATATGAGAGCTTTTGCATAATGGATGAAAAAGGGATCAATGTGCAGTAAATATTTATTGCTTGATTAATGAGATTCATGTTTTCTGGTGAAGTTCAATGTGAATAGATAATATGCAGGGAGCATGTCACTTATGAAGCTCATGTCGCTAATCCAAAGCCCATTGCTTATGACTCATTTTGTTGAAGCATTTCTGCAGTGTTTATGGAGAAAGAAAAAAGAAACTCTTTAAAATGTTTCACGCCTCGTATCCCAAGATCCTTTGCAAAATATTAGAAGGCCTACATGCCTCGATGGACACATATTCAGCATCTTCGAAAGTAAGAATTATGCTTAAACTTCATCCATCAAATGACGCCATTAATCTTACGGCTTTATGTTTATATAATGAAATATAATGAATGTTTTCTAGTATGCACTATCTGTTTCACAGTAGGGGAGATGTTACGTCTTTTGACTTTCTGCAGCAATTTCAGGATCTGTGCATATTAACCTCTAATATCACTTTTATCTTATTTAAATGGGGGGGGGTAGATATTCATATTTCATCCAAGCGTAGCTTGATATGATTGATGGTATGAAGTGAAATCAAATTATCTCTCAATCTAATGGATTCCAAGGAAGACAGAGCACATGATGAACGAAAACGCCTATGTCACCTTTGCTCTGTCAAAGCAGATGTTCGTCAAACTGAGAAAAAATGTACCGTGTAACGTTACTTCAAGGTAGCCACAATACCAAAAATTGTACAAACGGGAGCAGTGTAATACAAATAGACAGACGAGTAGCAGATATATATATATACAGACGCATACTGTAAATACACAACAGCATAAATGCATGTAAAATAGTAAAAAACGAAATGGTTCAATATTTTTATAAAAATATATAAAATAAAACAAAGTAAAATACAATAAAATACCTAATAAAATAAAAAAACATTTAAAAATACTTTAAATGTTGTCAGAACAACATAACGCAAAATCAAATGCCGCTGCATTCTCTGTCTGAGATCATGGAGGATTTGTGTCTCAAAGCAAGAACATGATAAATAATAGTCATATTCTAAAGCCTCACAAACTCAAACATGGATAAATGTGGCCTGTCTGTCTGCGCCTCCATGGGAGCATTGGACTCATCATCGCTCATAAAATCAGCAGGCAATGAGGAGAGAGATCCCGTATATTGTGGTTGCCAGGAGAGACAGCAGCTGCAGCTGAAACCCAACAAACACAGCAGAGCATTTATGGCATCTCACTTTACTTCACAACAGCATGAAGGGAAAGGCAGAGATAAATCAACTGTATAATTAAGGTAATAACACTGACTTCAGCACATCAAATGGATACTTTGAGTATCCCTCACTTGTAATTCATACATGCACACAAACAAACAGATGCATCTCAGTGTTCACAGGGTTGTTGCTATAAGTTCTGGGCCTTGTTCCTTTACTTTATTTGATTTGATTTCTTATGGCTTATAATTTTTCTTAAATCTATTTTAGCTGAATTACATAAACTGATGAGCTCATATGGCCGCAGTAAAACAAACAGAAGGTTCAGCGATGTTTTATTAGCTAATTCTGACATGTTCAGCAAGTTGCATTTTAACCTGAGTTTGATGAATTTGTAGACAAGCTGCTGATGCAGTGGACTGTAATAAACTGCTTGTGCATTTGTCCATTAAAGCAAAAATCTTTTTTTTTTAAGGAACAGCAAATGTTTTAATAAACATTTTTACATCTATTTTTTTTTTTTTTTTTTTTTTTTGAGGTGACAACATGAAAAATGAAAGTATATGAAGAATGTGCTTGTCTGTAACTGAGAACATGACTTTGATTTTGCATTGTGCCTCACAGTGTTTCTAGCTTCATTTTACCTAGTTTATTTTTCTTTCTTTCTTTTTTTTTTAAATAAATAAGTGTATATACACATGTATATAAGAGTGTCGGGAAATATTGCTCAAGAAACAATTTATATTATCATCACTATTGAACTGAATAGTTTTTGCTGCTTAATATTTTGTGAAAATCTTGACCACTATGATTCAAAACTCTAGGTAAGTATTAAAGAAACAACACTTCTATTCAGCAAGGACACATTAACATGACAGTAAAGGTATTACACATTACTAACTATTAAAAACTATTACAAAATATTTATATTTCAAATAAATGTTGTTTATTATCATGGTTTCCACAAAAATATTTTAGCAGCAAAAAACTCTTTTCAACATTAATAAAAAATAACACTGACACAGTGACATTGAAGACTGCTAGTTAATAATAATAATAATAATAACAACAAATTCCATGAAAAATATTTTGGAAGACTGAATAATATATTCAGATTTTGAAAACATTTCTAAATTTGATTATGTTAAGTTCTAAAAGATTTAAATACTTAGAGCTCTCTTTCTCTTTTTTTTTCAAGACAAACTGCCATATAAATGTCTAAAACCTCATTCCTCTAACAAGCCAATAGAGTACACTCTGAAAAACATCCTATAAGCAAACATTTACTTTATTCTTTAATGAAACTGAATTTTTATGAGGGCAATCAGCATATGCTACTTCAAAATAAGACTATCCACTTACAAAACTACTGTACAATCTATTGTACAGTTCCATCTCTTATCAAAAGAAGAAAAAAATAATAATAATGAGAGTAACTTCCAATAATGATCCGATGACTAGGCTGGAAATTTAATTGCTCACATTTTGATTACAGAGATGCTAACCATCACTGTAATCATATTCTCAAATACAGCTGAAGTAATGTGGGAGTAAACACGCCAATGTTTACAATGAATCCATTTAGATTCACACAGCTAACCATCCTTTACTGTGAACTGGGAGAAGGTATATCACGTCGAGTCCAGTGGTAAATTATATTAGCAGATTACACGTCAGCAGCCACTCATGAATGTAATTTGAATATGAGGCGGATGAGATGTTTTTACACATGGGCGCCTCTTGGTATGTGAGGACAGGTGGAAGATCTGCTCTCTGACAGGTTGTAATCACTGTCAGTCAAAAGGCGCTCGGCTGGACTGGCCCAGCTGTTCATTTGTGCCTCCTCAAATAAAAGACAATCACAGTGATTGGCTGTCACCCTTAACCCTTCAACTGTCAGCCTAATGGAGGTCTTCAAATCCAGGCAGGAGCAACTGTTCAAACTGAAAGTGAATTGAAATGTAACAGACAAATGATTTATTGCTCATCTCAGTGGGGAATTAACTAATTTCGGAGACGGATCCTGTTGGTTGAGACCGGAGCGGCGCTGTAGAAGAAACAACAAACCCCAGCATGTGTGGACACATGTGATTGGTTCATCTGTGATTTCGATTAGCTTAACTCGAGCCGAGCCCCATTTGAGTAGCATTTCAGCTAAAAAAAAAACCCTTGAGACTGGCATAATGAATGAATGAAATCCAGAGGAAACTATGATGCATGGCTGCAGAAAGAGAACGCAGACAACACAGCGCTCAAGTGCAGCTTCAGACTGAGACTGAACAGGAGGTGTGAGAGAGAGACTGATTTGAAACAAGCAGACTGGAGTGAAGCTGGAGGCAGTGAGGACGGCACACAGGAAGGAAAGGGAAAGGTCAGAAGAAGAAGACGTGAAAAGAGAGACAAGGCAGGAGATGACATATAACATGGAAAAGGGTAAAGAATAAGGAAGTTAGAAGAGTCCAGAAGACAGAGCACACTGGATCTCATTCACCAACTGTGCAGAAGCATATAAATATATGCACAAATTAAATCAAGTTTACTCAAAACACATATACTTTATTATTATTATACAAACTAATTTGTTATAAAATGACAAAATTGTTATAACTATTATATTATATTATATTATATATTCTACATTAAATCACTAAATGGCTCCAAATGGGTTGTTTTAAAATATTGTGTTGTTATTATAATAAATATTGTTATAAAAATATAATAAAACATTTAATCACAAAAATTAAACATATAATTTATTTTTATATAGTTTATACTAATATTATATTATATATCTGACATAAGATATATTATATTATATGAGATGTATTATATTATATATCTGGCTAATATTATATTATATATCTGGGTATCTGGCACAAAATCCAATGTGCAATTAATATAATGTAATGTAATGTAATGTAATGTAATGTAATGTAATGTAATATAATATAATATAATATAATATAATATAATATAACTATGTTATGTTATGTTATATTTTTATTATATTATATTATATTATACTAATATTATATTATTCAGGAAGGGCATCTGGCGTAAATTCCATTGTGCGAATAATTACACTATGGCGCCCGAAAGCAGCCAAAATTATATTATATTATACTGTATTATATTATATTATACACTCAATAACTTGTACAATAATAACAAAAAAACAAAATGCATTATAATTCGACTAAGATGTTTCATGAAAATCTTTTCTGCACACCTATGCAATTATTAGTGCATGAGACCCACTGTGATAAAAGTGTAAAGGCAGAACATACTGTGGGATTGAGTAAGAGAAAAGAGAGAGCATACTGGCAGATGAGGAAATGGAGATTAGTACTAACCGGGGCACACAGCTATATTGCAGAGTTTGGTTTGCACCTCGGGCCCTCCACAGCCCTTGCTTCCATGCTGAGGGAGCACACAGATCCTGCTCCGGGTCCGAGTGCCACGGCCACACGTGACTGAGCACAGGCTCCACGAAGACCACTCCTCCCACAGACCATGCACTGCAAACACCAACAAAACCACCAATGGGGATGAGGGAAGATGAAGGGAGGTGGGCCGAAGGGTCCTTCTGTAGTCAGAAACAGCACACGGGGACACACAGAGGCGAAACCCTGCCCAGCTGAAGGATAAAACCAGGAATGCCACCAACAGACTGGGCCTTAACCGTCAAACGCCAGAGTGGATGATGCCTTCAGATCAAGTATTGAGGGCAGAGAAGGAAATTAAAATGAAAATGAAACAGCATGTATAACATGAATGAGATGTCACTTATCCTGTAAGAAGGATCACCAAAGTGCAAAAGATCAAGGCATGGGTAGAGTAAAACTAGATGAAATGCACCGTTTGATCGTGAAACGTGTCCAATTGATTGTGTTCCTGCCGGGAGGATTTCAATGAGGTTGAGTCCCTGAAGGATTCTTTGACTATCAATAAAAGTGATATGTGTTCCGTTTCGTTTTATGTTGAGTGACTTCCGAAATAAGTATTCCCTAGATGTATTCTTAAACTCTTTTTAATAGAAGTCATATGGAGATCTTGAACTTTCAGGTATGAATCTAGTAACCGTCCCAATTCTGGCTCTGTTCCAAAACCTAGTGAGCTGATTACATAGGCAGCTGCCTTCGAAGACAACATTCTAACTGAAACTGAACCTCATAAGTAATTATTTTGGAACATAAAAAAATTTGGGCCATACAAAAAGGGACTCAATTGTTTTCAACAAACATTTAAAGCATTTTTTTTACTGATACATTTTAATTTTTAATTAATTTTAAGTATATACTTTTTCAAATTCATATAACATATATGAAATAACCCCCATGTAGCATACATGAATCACCCCATAGCAGATCTATTCAGGTGGAGCTGGGGAAGTTGGAGGGTTTCTGAAGCGTGCTGCAACTACTACAGCAAGCAACAGCCGAGTATTTGAATGTTAAGCAGCAAACTCATTGGCTGCTGATAAAAAAAGAATCAATCAACTGCACCATGCGATAATGATGTCATTATGTCAGATTGAATTTGACCTACCGGACTGTGCCATCTAGCATTTCATGACAGAACTTTGGTTGCACACAAATATAAATAGCGCACATAAACAGTCTAAAATCACTCAAAATTTTGAAAATATCAACAGATTTCCACAATTAATGAATTTTTAAGTATATTCAGTACTTATTTACTCAGTATCTACTCAAATAGTTTTGCTTCACAATTATTTTTTGTAGAGACGATGTGATAATCCAAATAAAATCAGATTACAAACATTAAGAGTTTTTAATTTTAAATATAGATCTAGAATATATTTCACAATTGTTTCAATACAGACAATGTGAGAATAAGCATACTGTAAATACAGACACAAAAAATGTGTTTAATAGTCAGTTTACAATCATTGTCAGTTCATATCATTTTTTTTTTAAATGTAATACAACTATAATAATAAATTGATTTAAGTAGTATGTCTTTCTTCACAATCGATTTCAATAGAAGCAATGTGAGAGAAATTATATTTTAGTAGGTATACGTAAATATATAGTACACAAAATTTGGTGTGAAATGATCAGTTTAATATTATTTAAATGTTAAAAATGGGCTAGTCGCCTAGTCCCAATGCATTCTGGGTTTACCACTGCAAAGGAAGGTAATGCTATAATTACGTAACATATAAAACAGTCTTTGCGTTGGAAGCGTGCACTTATGATTTCTTAAATTTCTGGTACTTGATAGCTAAGTTTTGGAACAGAACATACAGTATAACCATGGGCTTGATGAGATGTTATTGTTGAGGGTGTGAATGACCTCTGACAAACCACTGCAGTGCGACAACAGTTAAACCAACCACAAAACCACCCAGAGAAGCCTAACTGATTCTCTTCCCCTTACGTTTCCTCTAGACTGACCAACTGTAGGGATCTTCGGAAGCGGAAGAGCAGAGATTATCTGAGTTGCCATAGAGAGAGGAAATGCTTGATGTGTGGAGTGACAGTAAAAACAGAAGACAGACTTTAAATTAAGGCAAGATACATATGGAAAACTGAAAAGGAGAAGGATGGAAGGGTGGGAGAGATTGAAAAGAGTGATTCAGGTGAGGACAGAAAGAAAAACGGATCCTGACAGGGGATGGAAGGCAAAAGAATTGGCCAGGATTTGGAGAAAGGGGCAAAAGAAAGAGTAAGTAAAAGAGACAGGGAAGGAGATTTTGAAGAGGGCTTTTGGAAAGAGCGAGGGAGAGATTGTAAGGCCTCCTCAGTGTAGAGCAGGGATGTACTGTGAATTATGCATGCTCATGTATAATTGATAGCGCTCTGTAGTGCAAAGCTCAAAGGAGCCATGGCTCAGCTGCACATACAGCATGAAGAGTAAAAATAAAAAGAGCTTGCATGAAATTAATGAGATAGAAAGAGAGAGTAGGACAGGTAGAAAAATAGAGGTACTTTTGCTCAAACAACTTGGACACAAAAGCTGACTTTCAGAGTCACTTTCTGCCCTCTTCAGCAGATCAAATTAGACACCCAGTAACCAAAAAACACATTTATACATTTAGGCCTCTAATTATCTTCTGCAATGAAGCCAAAAATCACATTCTACTAATCTGAAAATAGGTTACAGGTGCAGGATTGAATAGGGTTGTGGACAATGATACTGTAAAAGCAAATAACCATCTAATTATGCATAGTAATTAATTAGGATTCATTTTAATAAATGAATAAAATTAAATGAATAAATAGGCTAAGCATCTTCCCAAACTATTAATCAAATTTGGTAAAAAAAAAAAAAATGTTTATTTAAATTTTAAGCATTTTAAGATTTCCATATTGAATACATTTTAAGTATAGACTTAGTAGTAGTCAAACGATCTCACTTCACAACTGTTTTCAAGACAGAGGATGTGGGAGAAATTGCATGCCAATTTAATAACTATTTATACCTATACAGTTCCATATATACTTAAAATTTATTTTTTTAAAAATGGCATATGCTAATCATGTATCTGGATGCAGTAAATTAAATTAAATTAAATTAAAATATCGAAAAAATATTTTAACATGTATATCTGATTACAGAAGCAAAACCAGTTGAGAGCCACTGATTTATAATCTTTCAAGTTTCAAGGATCTTGAAAAAAAAAACCTACTTAGTTTCACGTTACAAACAGTCAAGAACAATGTTCTGTGACTCCACTGACTTCAAATTTGGAGCAATGCATCTTTGAAATAAATAAAGCTAAAATGATATCTGAGAGCTGCAGCAAAAGGGATTTAAAAAAAATAATACTTGAAGCCATATATAGTTTCAGGAGACTTTGAAAAGCGCTTTTTGGAGAAATAATTAAATTAACTTCGAACTCCTCCATGGCTATCAAATCACTGGCAGTCTATTTTTGCCTGGACTTCCAAACACTCTTTCATTGGTAGTTTTAGCCTGATGACACTGTTGATTGCGAGCTGTAAAGGGTGAAACGTGAGGCTAGGATAACAGCACTGATTTTGTGTGGCATGGGGAGAGGTTGAATACTGGGCTGATGTGCCCGCAGTGCTCATTGCCTCTCTATAGACCACATTACGTACTGCCGTATCCATCAAATCAATGTCTGTGCTGCCTCATGCAGAGACACAGAGCCCGTCTATCCGCTCCCCGCAGGGGGTGCCGATTCCTCCTATGGTGGAGGAAGCGAGAGAGCAATGTAAAAACAGGTACACACTGACCACCAGACCACAGTCAGGAAAAAAGCAGCAAAAAAAGCAGTACGGTTTGATGATGAAAGGTAGAGAAGCAGACTAGAAAGAGAGAAATAAATAAACAGGCACAGAAAGAGATGTTGTTGTGAACCGGGCATGCGGGGCAGACAACAATCCTCAAGCCAATAGATCAATGTCCCCTCAGAGCATTTCTAGAACACCAGCAAACTCTGTCCTGTGGCTCCACAGGCTGCAGGCATTGTTCAGTGTTGTTTACATGTCGTAAATTTTATTTATATCATTTAAGACCAACAGCGACTGCAGTTATAACTGATGCAGTTACCCTTTAAAAAGCTGTGATGAATGAGCTATCCTTGAATCCCCGTATTCTGATGCGTCACTAGATTTAAAGGGCAAAAACAAATGCATAGCACCACCTGTTGGTTAATTGATGCAATTGCCCCTTTTGCCCTAAGATTCATCAAATACAGTGGTTTCAATTGTTTTTTCTTCAGGACCCAGATTTGATATTGCACATCACATGTGTTGATTCAATAAATGAAATGAGCACAAAAAACATGTAAGTGTAACATTTAAAATCATATATTATAATATATTAATATTTCCATGAACTGCATAGGCCAAACAATATGCAAAATAATAATAAAAATACAAATCTATTTTTATAAAAAAAATATACACACATACAGACATATTATTATTATTATTTCATTTTCACCCTCATGTCATCCAACCTGTCCATGTTGGCTTCTGCCTAATTTGGCTGCTTCTACAAAGTGACAGATGAATTTATGCCAAAAAGCTGTAGAGTTTGATTGGATGCCCAGCCTTTGACGTCAACAACAAAAGCATTTTCTCTTCCTTTTTAGAAGTTGATAAGCATATTTATTTTACTACACTAAATATACTCTATTATAATATATTAAATTGTTGGATTTTGCCCTATTATAAGAGACATGCCAGTTGTAAACTAGAAATGTATAATCTACATAATGACAAATAATAATTACAGCTGAATAAATGTATGCAAAAAAAATAATTAAAAAGTTAAAATGTAAGGTCATTAAATTACCAATAGAAAAAGATGATTACTGGGTATATTGTCAAGCACCAAAGCCTCATTGGAATGAACAATAAGGTAATTGTTGAATTTGAACTAGAGCTGTGTTTCCATGTAAGCAACCACATCACCTATAATCCTGCACAAACTGCATTAATGTGCTGCTCTATTTATTTGAGTATTCCATTAAATTTCACAAATAACTCACAGATTTAAAAACATTACCAGGCTCCGAAGACACCACAAAATGTTTGACAGCCAAAAC